>JANSTP010121118.1:0-23213 GCA_025330745.1 Cladonema radiatum | reverse complement strand
TTGTCTGAAATATGTTATCAAAAAATTATCATCTGAATATTTACAGCTAGCCATATTTTTTGCAAAGATAATGGAGAAACTTTAGTAGACTTATGTTTAGGAAATTAAGGAACAGAAAAATATTGAAATGTGAAATTGTTTGACTTTTGTATGTAGAGTTTGTTTTCCCCATACTAGTAATAAGAGTATGAAACTATATATCCAAACTGCTGAGTATAGCAGTTGTGAACTTGAGAAAAAGATCCTTGGTTATTTGTGTGTAGTTGGTCAAAGCAAAAGCCAAAATTTCACCTAACTTCTTGTTACACCCTGGCCACCTTATGGTTTCTTTCCAGATGTTATCTATACTCCCTTTAGTAAAGAGTTCAAGAGACCCTTTCAAGAGATGAAAATAACTTAATGAAACAGACTAAAAGCGAGAAAAGATCTACACGAATAATTTTAAGTCGTATATTTTCTATGCAGTAGACTTGTTCTAATATTGATATGGCATAAAAAGATCTGCACTATACTATTTCCCAATGCAGGTTGAATAGAGAGTTCAGACGATTAGATAGCAGATCCAGACTGTTGAAATTACTTTATAGGCCTTGCTTCAGTTGCAGTTGCAACAGCAAAATTATTTATGTTGTTTATATGTTGTATGTTGTTTGTATGAGATGTTATTTCTTTATTTATTTTAAATATTTTAGCAAAATCTAGCATTAAAAGAGCAAAATGTTGGGAAGAAGGATTTTTGGCATATCATTGGCATGTTTCGTGGCATTATCATTCCTTTTTTCTGGAGTTTAAGATTAATATAAACGAAAGAGAAGAATAATATAAAAATCTGAATTAACTACAGACAATTTCCAAATTCTTTATCATATGTTTAAATAAAAACCATCTTAGAAGAGGCTTAAATCATTTTATAAATACTAAAGTAGTGAATTGACATGGCATCTGTAATTGAATACTAGTTAATATGCACCATTTTTTGGAAGTTTACATCCAATATGTATTTTTTTAATTTTCGCAAAAATTAAATTTGGTGTTAACCTGACTTCGTAACTTAGTAAAATATTTATTTTCCAATACACAATTTTTAATAAAACCTTTTCAAATTTTATAACATAAAAATAAAAGAAAATTGCTAAATTTTGCAGCATCGACAGAATTGGTGAAATTTCGAGGGGAATTTCATTTTGCGGTTTTAGGCGTAAACGGCGAAATCCGTAAAGATAAAAACAAATACTAAAGCAAATATTAATGCAAATAATTGCACAAGTAGATAATTTTGAATACAAGATAATTGACTACAAGTTAATTTTGTTCTTTCCAAATCAAAAACTACACTGGGATACAACCATTCTTTTTCCTATTGTTCTTTTAATGGTTCATGCCTCTTCATATTTTTAGTTCTAATTCTCATTTCCATCCCTCCAACCTTAAATTTACAAGATTTTTCAATTTATTAAAAAAGTACATGTTGATGAGAAATATAATAGAAATATTTCTCAGCTGATTAAAATGACACAACCGTATTGGCACTCAAATATTTTAGCAAAGTTCATTTGTCTTATCATTTGTTTTTGAGGTTAAAATATAATCAATTAGATTTAGATTTTAGACTTAGATTTATTTATCCAAAATTAATAATATATTTACAATCAGCCATAATACAACATGCACACATAATGAAAAAAGATGGCTTTCAATCCTTTTTGTTGAAAAATTATTTCCCTTTCTTTTTTCTTGATTTTTGTAGGGTATACTTTCTCTCATTGTTAAAAAAAACATATATGATTTGAAAATCATTTAACAAAAGTAGTTTCATCGTAACTAAGGATAGAAAATTGAGAAAATAATAATTAAAAAAGAAGCTTTTGCTTCTCATGGAAGCATATATCAATGAACAAAAAAAATGATTTCTTTACAAGTTTAATATAAAATTAAGAAGTCCTAAGAGGGATATATACATTGCTTAAAAAGGTATAATGGTGCTGACATTAAAGTTCTGTTCAAAACTGGTTTATTCCGGTTAATTGTATTCTATCAGTTACGCACAGTATAGTGGTTTTGATTGACGTAAACCAAGAAAATTTTAGAGGGTCAAAATAAATAAATAAATAAATACATAAATAAATAAATAAATAAAAGGAGTTTTGGACAGGAAATTTGGCACAATAAAAATACCTCTTTGTAAAAAGTAAAAAGTTTTTCAAAACTTTTTACTTTCGTAACCATACAACAATCTAGAAATTTAGAAAGTTCTGATATAGTGTGCTTTTTAAATGACAAGTATTTTTGCAAATTCTTTTCCTGTTTCAAAAGGATTGTTATTCTTAGCATTTCAACCACTCATGGCACCACATTCAATGTGTTTAAGCGAAACTACATAAGCTAGCTAAATTAGGTTAAGATGCAGGTTCAAATAACATCACACTTCATAAAAACTGAAAATGACAATACTCTTTTTTAATAAGAATGTATCTAGCAAAAAATGTGTCCTTTTTTGGAAAACTATCAAAACAGAGAGTACAAATGTTCATAATGGAAGCATATAAGGCCACCCTTGACTGGTAGATGTCATAGATTCAAGTTAGTTACATTGCTAAATGATATGTACCAGCCTTACAGATAAAAGATTTATGACGACACACATTTTATTAACTCTGAACTAGCTGGAGTTGAGAAGCCAATTTTGGACAACAAAAGCTATCTCAAAGTATGGAAATAGAAACAAACCAAGTGGTGATTTAAGCACTCAAGTCATTCGGACATGAAGTTTCTTGATGCTTGGCCTATATTAAAAAAATTTTGTGTAGGTATGTATAAGTTTTTTATCTATCTTCTTACCTCTAATACCTAGCTAGCTCCTAGCTACAAATCTACAAGAAATAATCTGATTCTCAGAATCTCCCAACAGCCAAGTTACAGTTTATCTGTGTTTTAATTAATACCAAAGATTGAATATCTGTGAAAGTCTTGCACAAATAAAAAAATGCGCTCCTCTCTCTTTGATATCTTTGATAAAACTGGATGTCTCACCCCCGGGATTTCTTCAAAAACCACTTGGCGTAGCGCAAGATCAAAGGAAGCCGCCCATCAAAATTTTGATCGGTAGATGCTATTTGTCCCACTTAAAAATTTTCTCGAGAAGCCAAAAGATACTAGTCCATTCTCTCAACTTGCCTAGTTGCGATTTGCCGAGATATCCGATTTCCCGATTTTCCCGTTTTTGCAGAAAAAACTATTATTCCTTATTCTGGCTCTCGAGAATGGACTAGATTTAGTCTAACCTTCATGTCGAGGTCGACGCCGAGAAAAGTGAATGCCCCAGCACAGTAATTTCTCAACCAAATTTACGTTAGTCGGAATTCTCGCATGATGCTTCAAAACAAACCATTTCTTTTGTATTTATAGAGGATAAAATATCCATATTTGTTTTAGTTCTATTTGAGTGTAAAAGGGGTTCTATGTTCTTTGGCTGAGGATAGAAGAATCGAATATTCAATAGTAATATTCTACATACGAGGACTAAAAATAGGTTGCATAACAAACTTATAATAGAAATTTTCTTATATTCATCTGGAAGTGAGCTAACCATCCTAATCGTATTTACGAGTGTATAAGCTGATGTTTCTCAATTCATGTTACTACTAGAAGTCACTATTTGACTGTTTAAATTATTTATGTTTGCACTTAAAATGAATTGGACAGAAAAGTTTGTTCGAGACAAAATACATTCGCAAAAAAAAGTTAGTGACACTGGTATAGAAATCAAGTATGAAATTCGTGATTGTGTTTTTACTTTTTTCAAAATTTATAACGATAAAATCTTGGATATTCCGCCTTCCTTGTTTTTACTATGGGAGATTTGATCAGAAACATCGTGAAAAGTATTTCAAAGGACAAATCATTGATTCTAATCAAACAACTTCCCTGAAGAGTTGTGTAGAAGACTGCGTTGTGAGCTCTTTGAATCCTATTGGTGTTAACTATTGGTCACACAATATTACATGCCAGCATATTAACGCAACCATTGATGAAGTGGAAGATGTAACCAAATTAGTTTCGCATCCCATGTCTACTTTTATGACAACAACATTCCACAAAGATCTTGTGAGTGGCAAAATTCTTTAACTACTTTATATTTGCTTCTTTGATAAAACCTTTTCAAGATAGAAACATAGTAAAATTTGTATGTTTAGTTTATGCGCCACCTAAAAAGAAATTGAATTAAATGTTTCTTTTCTTTTTGCTTTCCCTTTTAATTGTTTCAAAATTATTAGGTTATGTTAGCACAAGGATAAAATGTTAACATAACGTGGTTGCCTTTACATTTCAGCGAGGGCCAACATGCTTTGACACTGCTGGACAAACATGCAAAGAAAATGAAATTTGTATAGATATATGTGAATCACCTGGATATCTTTGCAGTAAGTGAACTTCTTTTAGTTACAGATTTCAATTGCTTCTTTGCAGATATTTGTGAAAGATGAATATTGAATATCATGAAGCAAGGATACTTGCAAGGAACGTTATCTTTAAAATGCTTTATGCAAAGAAATTTGAAAGCTGATCCTAAAAACATTGAAATATCCAATAACTAGTATCTTTGTGAAAGTGTTTTTTTACCCTGTTTGCAATGGGCTTTTTTGGTATAATGTAGTAATGTCTGAAGATCAGGTAGGATTTATGCAACCAAACTTTGCCCACTAATACTGCAACATTTGATGTACAAAATTATATCATAACTTTTTTGATAACGTCATCACTACGGCAATGACGTCATCACATGCAAGTAACGATTCGGATTTTGCCAAATTTTGTGATTTTTGTGCGTAAACTGCCCTAAATTCCCAAGGAAGCTATATTGTTGTCAGAGAAACTGGTGTGCTTACTGTCGGTGTGTTTCTCTATCAGAATTTAGCCACAAAACATACATTCAAAAATGCAATTCCTTGTTTGTTAAAAATATTCTCACTTTTAATCAGTTTTTTGGGCAACTTTAGTCCGGAATTGGGCCATTGTCAACTTTCTAGCAGTCCAAACTTCATGAAACTTTCAACACATTCATCAGTCCTTAAAGCTAAAAACCGCAAAACATTAGGCACACCAGCGTTTTTTAAAAAAAATTAGCAGATTTATTTCCCCCCCCCCCCTATCGCAAATAGGGTTAAATATAACGACAATGTAAAAAATCACATTCTTTGGACCTATAATGAGTGAGTTTCCATTTCCCTTTAGGTAAATTTCCACTAATTATTGCTTTTTAAAAGCAAATATTAACACTATTATGAAATCTCACAATAATTGCGTTTTTATTAAGTTTTAAGTTCTTTACAAGTACACAAGCGTTTACACATGCTTCATATTAAAAATTAAGGATACAAAGAGGGAAAATGACAGCATTTTGAAAACTTTGTTTCTTCACTTAGTTTCAAGCTAAAGGAGTTTTGATTTATGTCAATAAATTTACAACAAATTGACTATTAGGTGACTTCACTTCTCTATCAAAGATCATTTAAAAATTTATATCGAAACAGTAGAAAAAAACCTACTGCAAGCGCGATAATTCGAAAAAATGGATATGTTTTATATTTTTTTCCTCTCAAGTTAATAAATGACGATCTTGCTTTTAGTTACTAATATAGCACGAATTGGTGAAGCAACTCAATCGTCAATACATGATTCGAATCGTGTACCTGCTTTCGTTAATGATGGTAAAGAGCACACAGCAATACATACACGTCAAGAGCTTAATCCGTGGGTTCAAGTCAAGTTAATCAAGGAAACACACATCTATAAAATTCGTATTTTTAATACTGTTGGTAGTCGAGAAAGACATAAAGCATTTATTGTTTTAGTTGGAATTCAAGATGACACTTTGTCTCCTTTTCATGAGGAAGCAATTGATGCAACGCAATTGGATGAAATTGTATTGTACAGTAGACCAATAGACATACCACTGAAAGGTCGATATGTTAGAGTTGTAAATTCCGTGTTTGGATGGTTACATTTTCCAGAATTGGAAGTATATGGAATTGGGGCATAATGTATTTTTCTCTTCATAAATGTATTAACTTAATACCTTACACATACCAAAATAAAAAGAATCAATCAGAAAACCAATTAAAAAGACTCTTCAACCAGTACAGATTCTCGAAATAAGGTTTATCAATGATTATTATCACTCAAAACATAATATGGTAAATATGAACTACGAAAATCATTGAACAAGTTTATGAAAACAAACTTTTTTCAAAAGATTGTTTCTACTAAACGTCAGATTATACTAATATTTTGCGCTAATTGTGAGTATGTTGAATATTTTCTCAATTATTAGGGTATAAATTGAAGGTTACAGAAAAAACGTAAGTAAATATATATTTTTGTGCAACTGACCTTTAAATTCATCATGCCTGGATTGTTCTTTGAGTATTTTCATCGACACATGGTATAATACTTAAAATGGCATTTACATCAGTTTTCTAGTTCAGGTAATTTCATGGTTCAATTAAACCTACAAAAGTTTTGGCATTTTAATTTCGTGATTTGATGAAAAAGTTAAAACTGGCACGTACATTTTGGTATTTGAGGCATCGTTTAGAGCTGTACATTGAATCTATGTGTTTTACTTGCGGTTGTTGGAAATAAACATCTTCTAGATTTCCGCGCAGAGAGAAATTTATTAAAAAACTTGTAAATTTTATGTTCGACACTCTATAATATGTAAATACATGAAATGAAATTGCATAACAAGATTCACTGAGCAGCAAAATTTCCGCTTTCGAGCCTTGATTCTCAGCCTTTTTGGCTTTAAGACAGACAGAGTTTTGATTTTATTTTCTATTTATTTATTCATTTATTTCGTCACATATTTACAAAAAGAAAAACATAAATCTCCATTTTTAAGCGATTGGACTGGAAGCAAGAAGAGAGCTAATAAGCCCTATCACCAAGGACCTAACAATATAAGTACAACCGGTAAAAAGTTTTTATTTCATTTTCTCAATAGATAGGACAAACACACAACACACACAAACTTAGCACATACACGCATAGAAAGGAGAAGAAGAAGAAGAAGAAGAAGAAAAATCAATCAATTTTAATTCGTTTTTACAATTAGTTGCAAATAAGACTACTAATTAAGGACAAATAAGACGATCAAATTGTCTCCTAAAAGTCTCTAATCATTACAAAATTAGAAGAATTCAGGGGAAAGTGATAATTAAGGCTAGAAGATCTTGTATTATAGTTATGAACAAATCTTTCAAAATTGCTAGTGTCATATCCTTCTGGTGAACTATTCTTGAGCTTAAAAATAAATATCAAGAAACTGTAAATGTCTACTTTATTCGGAGAAACTTTCGCGAGAGAAACTTTCGCGATCCCAAAAATTCCCCAAACATTTTTGGATAAACTTTCGCGAATGATAAAATCCAAAAGCATTCGCGAGATAAACTTTCGCGAGTGGAAAGTTAGTAGAATTAATGAAACTGGGAATAATGAGGAGAAAAATAAAAATTAATGGATAAACTTTCACGAATCGAAAAATAATGAGTAATGTGCCAGATAAACTTTCGCGAATTGCAGTTTTTGGATATTTTCGCGAGTCTAACTTTCGCGAAAAAGCCAAAAATCGCGAAATTCGCGAAAGTTTCTCTCGCGAAAGTTTCTCCGATTAAAGTAATTGGTAAATATTGAGAAGTCCTAGTTCAGAGAATATCTCTCTAGAGGGTGCTTTCCAAGGGCTTTTTGAGAAAATAATAAAAATTTTGATAGCAGCTTCTTCGCATCTTCACTCATACTAACCAAAGGGTTGGAGCCATGGCTGTTTATATTAGCTTGTGTAGTAAGCTATGGTCAAAACGCTGAGTCTCAGCAAGGATCAAGTAAATTTAAGTACATGAGGAACGTAAAAGCTTTCTAGCTCTCTGAGCTACTTGGTGAAAATAGTTTGATTTTTCAGCCATGTTCACGGCTCTAAGGAAAATGGAGTAGTTTTTTTGAGATACGTAGACTCAAGAAGAACTTTTTGTTATCGAAAAAAGATTTTCGGTATAAAGACTGTTTAAAAAAATTTTCCTAATAGTCCAATTTGAGAAATTGCTTTATGAAGTTTACTCAGACATTGCGGCCTCTCCACGACATCTGGAGTAATTGTGAACACCAATTCTCTTCATTTTATCTGATTCTACAATGGAATGGGACAATAATCCAAAATTTCAGCTTTTCCATAAAAAAACTTAGAGACATTTGAAAGTAGTTAGGTATTGCGACTTTTCTTAAGACAAGAGGCAGCTTAAGTAATATGCAGCCAAACCTCCAACTTGCGGACACCCACCAGTCTTAGCAAAGTGTCCGCTATTTGGAGGTGTCTGCTAGATTGAGATTTTGTCATGAGTGTTTGACCGTTATTCGTTTTCGAGAAATATGATCAATATTTGGAAGTGCTCAGTATATGAGATTTCCGCTATTGGGAGATTATATAGGGAAAAAGTTTTCTTTAAGTTGTGCAAAAAAATTAAAAGGTGCGCGAAAATATGACTTTGAGGGATGCTTGAAATTTTGAAGAACGAAAATTTGAGGGAGCGAAAATAAAGGGAATTCGAAAATTAATGGAATTAAAGTAGTTAATTTTAACGAGTTAAGTTAAAGCCTTTTATAGAAAAGGCAAAATAAAAATAATTTTTATGTTTTTCGAACATAATGGAGATACCAAAAAGGCCGTTTATTGTGCACTTTCATTCCATGGCTTTACATATAATAGACATCGAGCGTAATATTGACGAGTAACCCTATCCAGACTGACAAGTCAAATTGACCCCCTCCCTGTGGATTTTCTACCCTACCTCCAGAAGGCCTAATTTTTATATGGCCAAGTGGTTTAGAGTGGCTTTTTAAACTGACCCAAACACCCCCCTCCCCCCTCACTGACCAGAGGCCATATTATTCAGAACCACTTTCTCAATTTTCAGTAAAAATGTTTACAAATAAATCCTTCTGCTATTGTTTTTCGAATAAGTTTAGGCTTTAAATATGTATCATCTATGTATTAATGAGTGACGTTATGGGCTGAAAAAGCCAGGCCTAGATAGGGTTAATAAAAAACAAAAACAAGTATTTTTGTGCAATATTATTTTTCATCCATATAATTAACAGAGATGCATGGCAAACACTTTACAAATGATGTCCTCCTAAATTGTTATCACATTATGCTACAGGTCAGTTGAAATTTTCAAATCTCAAAGCGTCCTATATGTCAATTCTTTCTTCATATTAATAAAAGTAATCGATCAAAGAGAGAAAAATACTTATATGGAAGTATTTTCCACTTTAGCTTATCAAAGTGTCGTAAAAAAATATCCTGAAGCCCCTAATTTGTTATAAAAACAAAAATAACTGGTAAAGATCTTTTGTATCAGAGAGAGAGAGAGAGAGAGAGAGAGAAATGGAGGATTTTGCTGCAAGAGTTACTTTAAATTATCTAGCCCTCAATGTTTTTCAAAATTACCTTTATCTGCCAGTCAATACGGCTCAGACATCCAGTTACAAAATTGAGTATATATTCAGTTTGAGAAACACATACAAAGCTTTTATTTATTAAATGAAGAAAGTGTTTGTTCTCCTTCTTACTTCTTTTTGTATTTAGTAGGCATATTAAGCATAATGCAATGTCTGCCTATGTTTAAACATGTTTGAACAAAAATGAACCAATCGCATTTTAGTAAATCTATGTCGAGATACGCGACGCATACTCTCTGTCTCTATCACTGTAAAATTTTGATAAAAAACAAAAGAATATGACGTAATTATTCTTCATCAGATGTATGGTTTCCTCAGACTGTATTATGACGTTACATATAGAGCTGCTTACTTGAATTTCGTTTTGTAACGCCGTTTTTTAACTGAATTTGTAACTCAGAGTTGAACCTTGCATGGATTCATAAACGTTGTAATATATTTACAATTAAATTCTTAAATACTCACACTCGCTGCTTCGAAATATATTCACAATAAAATTTAAAATAATTACTCTCAGAAAATTCCAATTTATATGTAATCTAGTCGTTTATTTTAAGTCAAAGTAACTCCCGTACCTATGAGTCGGGAAGAACGCTCTATAATCCCTTACAGCAAATATATGATGCTTTTGGTCAGCGGTTCCCTTTTTCCCGATTTGTCAAGAATGGAGTAGAGCTAGTCTAATATACATGCTGCAAATCTTAAAATACTAACACTCAAAAATTACACTATATTTGCATTAGAGTTTAAAATAATCACACTCAAAACATTCCAACTTCTTTACAGTAAAGATTAAAATCTTCGCACAAAAAACATTCTAATATATTTTCAGTAAAATTTCCAAAATCGGCGCTCGAAAAATTCAATTACATTTCATACAAAATTTAAAAAGATCTTCGTACTCAAAAGATTCGAATATATTTGAAGTAAAATTTCAAGTAACAACGCTCGAAAAAGTTCTCGAAAAATTTTGCAGTAAAACGTAAAATCTCCGCAGCCAAAAAAAAATTTCAATCTATTTGTAATAAAATTTAAAACACTTGCACTCGAAAAATATAAGTTTATTTACAGTATAATTGCAAGAAATCCCACTCCAAATTCCTAAATTCGAAAGCTTTTTTCGAAAAAAATAAAAAAAAAAAAAAAATCGAAAAATTCCAACTTATTTACAGTAGTACAATCTTGGCACTCAAAAAATGTGCAATATATTTACAGTGAAACTGAAAATACTGAGCTCATAAAGTTGAAATGTAAATAAAATCAAAAAATTTTGTAATCAAGAAGTTGCAAAACTTAATTAGTGATATTTAATATTTGTTGCCCATAAACATCCAGCGACGCTTGGTAGAGATAAAAAGGGGAGTCGAATCCTATGTTTTTTGCTATCTATCATGGTTGGGGCCACGTTCATCGCAGTTAAGGCAACATGTGAATCATTAAATGTTACAGTTCAGGGTGGATTTAAAATGATTAAAAAATCTCGAAAAGTATATATTTTAGTTGAAACTATAATTTTTATGCTGATGCAATTATTTTGAGAAAATGTTGATAAAAAAATACTGCATTGAATGCAATGGCTGTGCGACCACACCTAAGTTTTCCCCATTTTAAGGTAAAAAGTATTCATAAACTTGCATAATTTTGTTGTTAGCATAGTCTTTGGTCTTATATCTGCAGATAAATTTGTTTACGTAAAATTTCTCCATAAATTAGCTCATAAATTTACATTTTTATTAAAGTATTTGAAGAATGTGGATTCGATCAATTTGTTTTTTGCTAAAACTTCCGATTAGAAAGACCTTTGATATAAGCAAATATATGACTAGGTTCACTTTCACCAACGTCATATAAAAACCCGTAAAAAAATCTCAATCATATGCAAAATCCATGGCCTTCGCCATGAAAAAACTCCCATATACTTGCGGTAAAATTTAAAACTTTTGCAAAAGTTTTAAAAAGTTGCAATGTAAACTTGGAGCAAATATTAATAGATCTTGCCACTCAAAAGACTTCAATATATTTACAGCAAAATTTGAAATCTTTGCACTCAAAAAATTTCAATTTCAAAAATTTCCAGTATATTTGCAGTAAAGTTAAAAATAATCTCACTAAAATTGAAGATTTTTGCAATCGTAAAGTTCAGTGGCGAAGAACTATTCGAAACTCTATTTTGATTGCCCGATCGATTAGCAAGAGCTTTTTTCCTGATTAGTTTATTGTTCTACATATTTGAAAGGGAAAACCCGTGAAACGTTGCTCTTAGCAAACGAAAAAATTAATCTTTAATCTAACCACGATTGTATGACCACAATTTAATTTTTTTCCCATGTGCGTGCAACCAAATTTCCTTTTCCCATATACTGTAGCTACCTTTCCCGTTATCGTTGACTTCTTGAAAATGGATCTTCAGATCACAAAAGGAACAAGACGTGGGTTTGGACATTGCAGTAAATGCAAGAAAGAATACCACAACCGTAAAAAACCAAAATGATGTGAATGTAGAAATTATTTAGGAGGTAGGTCGTTAACAAGTATTGCTGCTGGTAATGCTAATGAAGACAAAGGTGAAAACAGCAATCAAGATCATCAGGTCACCAATAAATCCATTCTGGTGTATGAAAAGATCAATGGGAAGTTAGTATCTGTGAGACTGAAACCCAACGAGGACAGAACTTTTTTTTTATTTGGCATACTTTACAAAGTGGACCCGGGCCCGGGCCTGGACCTTGAGAAAAATCGGACCAATACGAGCCCCGACCCTGGAAAAAATCGGACCCTTGTAAATTGATGACCAGATTTTTTTTTTTTTTTAATTTTTTTTAACAATTATTATTGTTTTTATTTACTTTTTTTTTCAAAAATTGTCAAAGCCCTTGTCTTTCATTGAAAACAATAGAAGCATTTTTAACATTTTGTAGTATTACTGCCGAGTAGACATCTATTTTGCTGTTCTTATAGAATTTTGTGTTCTTTCCAAGCTTTTTAAAAAGAAGCTATATTAAAATACAGTAAAAATAACCTACATAACCTGCTTATCATAATCATTAATCCTAAGTACTCCAAGACATTATTCTTTAAAAAGGGGTATTTATTAGGTCACAATCAAAGGGTCTTATTACAAAAACAAAATTTACTAACAGATCAACACTTTTTCGAACACGGATCTAATAATCAAAAGAAACAGACAAAATTTGGCAAATGTTAATGCGTGGATGGGAAGCTCTTTGGACCAATCCTAAACAAAATGTTTTTTTTTGTTGACTACCTTCAGTCGGAAACCATAGAAATAAATCCGAAAAAGAGAAATATTGTAAAAAAAAATAATATGCAAAAAGTCGGATAAGAATTTTTTTTGAATAAAAAGTCAGTTGAAAAAAAATTAGAAATTCTGGTCATCAATTTATGCGGGTTCGAGTTTTTGCAGGGTCCGCTCACAAGAGTCCAATTTTTCTTAGGGTCCAGGTCTGGGTCCGGGTACGGTTTGCAAAGGATGCCTTTTTATTTCAAATGTGAATAACTGTCATAGATGCTAAAACCTTTTTAGAAACAATGGGCGTACTTTTGCATTGCTTTAATTTGAAAGTTAGCAAAGTTTTTTCTTTTCGTTAAAGCCAAATGGCTTGGCAACCTTCCAACCCTGCATTTATGCATGCAGTATTTACAGTCTTGCAAGAGCAACGAGCACGGGAATTTAGAGTGCCGTAAAATAACTCCCAAATTACGAAAAAGTAACTGAATGTTATTCATTTCTTTAAAAAAACGAAAAATAATTATTTAGCAGAACTCATAAAAATTTCGAATAATATCTCTATATCTGAGATTTTGCGGTGAAGGTTACTCTAAATTATCTTACCTTAATGATTTGCAATCTATCTCAACCCGTCAATCAATACGGCTCAAAAATCTAGAGTTACATAATCAAGTTTTGAATTATGACATCACAAGCAGAGTTAATCAGTTGACTTTTAATGCTCTAAATCAGTTACATAACTGATTGTTTGTACGGTAGAAACTCGTTGTAATAATAAACGATGAAATATATTTAGTGCAAAACATTCAGAAATGTTCATAGACATATACGTGTATATATGTATATGCCGTAAAAATTTAGAATCTTCGAAAAATTCCAATATATTTGCAATAATCTTTAATCCTATTCCTCCCGGATTTTTCGGGAATCAAATATCCCGTTGGCGGTTCTCTCTCCCCTCAAAGAACTCAGAAACTACAAAGGCTATTGATTTCAAACTTTGTATATTGTTAGTATAACTCATTGTGAGCACAAAGAGCCATATTTGGAATTGTGATGTGATCGTGAAATGATGACGTCATCATCATCATCATCTAAATAGGCGAAATTGAGCCAAAATTTGGACAAATTTTGATGGGCTGGTTAACTGGAACCACAAAATCTTTTTTGATGCGGCTTTCAGCAAACATCTTCAAACTAGACGGGCTTTGAAATATGTTCCCGTTTTCCGGAGAATAATCCCGGAAATCCTTTTTTTGCCGAAAATGGGCCAAAAACCGGGCATACCAATGCAAAAAGGGCGGTTGCCATGGTAAATGAGGGCGTTGCCGCCAAAAATTTTTTGCACCAAAATGTTCGCAAGGAAATTTTGTTCAAACTCATAAAGTTTCATCATGTATCCATTAGTAGTTGTTCCGTTGCAAGACAAAAAATTGCTTTCGGACGGAATCCGCCCATCTCTACCCCCTCCCCCGGGAGACATAGGGTTAAAACCTTTGCACTCAAAAAATTCTAAAATATTTACAGTAAAATTAAAAATTATTGCACACAAAAAAAATTTACACTATATTTACAGTAAAATTTAAAACCTTTCCACAGAAAAGTTCCAGAATATTTGGAGAAAAATTGACAATACTTCCCTCGAAAAAAAATTTCAGTAAATTTGCAGTAAAATTTTAAGTATTCACTATAAAAAATTTTAAATCTTTTTACTCCATAAATTCTAACATATTTGCGATAAAATTTAGATGGGTTGACACAATAGAAATATATTTTAAATGAGTCAAGCGAGAATCAAATATGTTTCAAAATATTGAGAGGTCATCGCATGCAATGCATTAGACTATGCTCTCACAGTATTCTTTTAAATCAAAATCTATTTGCTTTAAATTCACAATATTCATTGAAGCTTGCCGTTAGAAACTTGCCGTTACTTTTAATAGAAAGAAATTTCTTTTGAGAAAATAATAAAATGTTATTGTCATTCAAACATATCGTGAATATTTTTTAATATATTTGAAAGAATATTTTAAATATATTTGAATAAATATATTTCTCTAGTGTCAACCCAGGCAGCCTCAAAAATTTCCTATATACTTGCTGTAAAATTTAATATCTTCGCCCTCAAAAAGTTTCAATATATTTGCGTCAAAACTTAAAAGATCTTCACACTAAAAAATCTTCAATATATTTAGAGTAAAATTTGCAGCCTATGCACTCAAAATAACCCAATATATTTGCGATAGAATTTAAAACCTTTAGCCACAAAAGATTCTAATATATTTACAGTAAAATGTCAATAGTCGCACTCAAACCTTTCTACTGAAAAAATTCCGATATATTTGTGATAAAACTAAAACCTTCTGACGATACTGGAATAGCGAAAAGCTTCATGTTTTAATTTAAATAAATATATATGTTTTTACTGGTTTTGTTTTTGATAATTAAAGCCTTCGCCCTGACAAAATTCCCATATATTTGCTGTAAAATGTAAAATCTTCGCACTCAAAAACTTCCAATTTAAATTTGCAGAAAAATTTAAAAGATCTTCGCACTCAAAAATTTCGAGATATTTGCAGTAAAAAACCAAATAATTACACTTAAAAAGTTTCAGCATACCCTATTTGCAGTAAAATTTTAAATTCTCACATGCGTAAAGTTGTTATCAGGCCCGTAGCAGAAGGGGGGGCAGGGGGGCTTTGCCCCCTCAAACATTTTGCCAACTAAAATAGTTTTTTTTTTATCTTCAAAAAATCATGAGAATACTAAAAAAAAGCTTCCAAATTCGTTCCGGTAATAGTCTACCCTACTCTGTATTCGCCCTACTTTAGGAAAAGTGTTTAGTCATATAATAGCGTTTTTATCATGAATTACTTACAATTTACGAGGATATTTGAATAAAATTGTTTTAGTTGGCATGATTCTAACGTTTTAAGACTAAATTTGACATTATAAATATTGATCATTGGACTTAAAAATATGGTTTCATGGTTTCATTTTTGTTAAACTGAACTGAAAGGACTGCACAAACGCCTGCTGAATTCTATTAATTTGCATGCTTTTGTAAAGATAATATTGACTATCGTTCCTTTATTTTTTTGAAAATGCGCTTTTATTTCAGAGGAAATTCCATCAATTTTGTCTCCAAAACTAGCGTTGAAAGCAGTTTCAGAGCTTCTAACTTCCAAAATTTTCTTCGTCGCCCAACCAGTGTGGGCGGTATATTGAACCCCCCGTCACCTTTCATCGTACTTCAAACTCCCCAGTCCCAAGATATAAGTTACAAAAGTAACTTTTTTCTCACATACCAACGCACAATAAAAATTCAATCCGATGTTCCGCCAGTTGATACAGAACCCAGCTTCCTACCCTTGGATAAAGTAGCTGTAACTAGTAGTTTTCATTCTAACAACTCAAGATCTGATCTTCAAATTCACTTCCCGGAAAACGCTGAAATAGCCATTTTAGACGTTTTAAAATGCAAAATTTTCTTCCCCGCCCAACCATGGTGGGCGGTATTTTTTATTGTACACCTAGCCCCCCCCGAAACAAAAACAGTCTGCTACGAGCCTGTTTATTCACAGAAAAAAGTAATAATACTGTGCTCATGAAGGTGTAACATATTTACAGTGATATTTAAAGTGATTTTGTCATAAACCTGCAAGATATTTGCAGTGAAACATAAGATTATTTTGATCATACCTTCGATTGGAATTCTTATGGAAAATTGTCTGCTGGAATAACAATCTTCCTTACTTTTGTCTCTTCAAGGGGTATTTTATCCAGAATATCTGGCCATCCAATGACGAGATTTTCGGTTGGGAAATTCCCTTTCGTGATGTTTTGAACTTTTTTTTCGTTGAAATAATCCTCCCAAATGTTCATTTCAGTTATATTGCCGTGAAAATAATTGTCTTCTCCAAGGTAAGAACCAATATAAATTCGCAAATCTCCATCAAATCTATAAGCGGCGTTTAAGTGATCTTCTTCGTATAAGCTTCCATTTACGTACATGTTGAAGTTATCTCCGTTATATCCTGTGCAAATGTGATTCCATGCGTGAACGTAGTCATTGGACGGTTTACCTGAAAATGGATAATTTCTGAATTCACTACTTCCAGGATCAGGGAAATAATATCCATATAAATATGAATGCTTGTATGCGTAAAGACCCAACCGTTTACGTGTAGCTTCATCATATAGTAGATACGATGTCCCTGCTCCCTGCGTCATGTTATGCTTGATCCAAAAGCATACTGAATGCTTTACTCCAAATTTTTTATAAATGCCAAATTTCACATCAAAATCTTCACGGAAGTTTAAAATTGTTTTCTTTTCTCCCTCTTGTTCTCCTGTGTTTTCGTTCTTTTTGTTATCCTCTTCAAGCATTCCGTGATATTCCCAATTCCTGTCTTCAATCAATGATACTTTTGGATTCCTTTCTTTTGAAAGTTGACAAAGTTTTTTCTTTTCATTGAAGCTGATGGCTTTGCAACTTTCGAGGCGGCATTTATGCATGCACGACATGGCTGACACTGCATTTACTGCCTTGTACGAGTAGCGAGCACGGGCATTTAGAGTTCCGTGAAAAAACTCGCAAATTACGAAAAAGTAACCGAATGTAAAGAAAATAAATGCAATGAAGTATTTTCGATAGATGTTAAAGCAAACTTCTCACTTGAAAAATTTTTTCAGATTTTCAAAAAACTACCAAACATACCAAGTCTCGTTCTTGAATTACATTTCAATTTAGTTATATATTTTTAACAGGGGGTTATAACTTAACCCAATAATTTTGGCAAACTGTTGGTTGACATGGCTGCAAGATTTACAAAGGATAATAACAAAGCTGAAACAGACTGGATTCACGTACATTGTTTTGTTTTCAAAAGTTGTCAGTAGTAACTCTAAATTCTAAAGCTTCTAAAAATTGTTTTTAGCCTTGAAAGGTTTTGCCTATCAACCCCCAGTAGATATGCTATGGCCAAAAAAATTGTACATAGGGTTGAAAAAAGAAAACAAAAAAAAAATTGTTTTTAATAAATCAAAAATATTTTGAATTTTTCAAAATAAGATTTTAGCGTAACGAAAAATAGGAAAGTATGGTGCATGCTACCGTTAAGTTTTTCATATTAAAATGAACTACGTGAAAGAAGTAACAGATGTGTTCATCAAAAATTATATCAAATAGAAAAATAATATTTAGATATTCATGCTAAGTGTCCGATGATTTAAAATCTGGTTACCTTTGTAACGCAAAAGAAAAAAACAGAAAATATTTTTAACTTTTCCATTGTGATATTTCTGGCAAATTTTCGCAAGAGCATGGAATCCACTCTGTTTAAAAAAGAGCATGGAATCCACTCTGTTTAATTCATCAAATAAAATTGAATTTCATAGACTCTAAAATGTTTTTAACTTGTAACTTATCAGGAATATAAATTTAGCATGCTATAGCTATATTAACCAATCTTTGGTGATAAGAAGTATATAGCATATCTAGCAAATTTCTAAGAAAAGCGCAAAACGAAAAGATATTGATTGAATCGGAGATGTTTTTTTTTTTTTTTTTTCAAAAATTCATTTTATTAGCAGTTTGATACGACAGCAACTAGAATAAGTAACTGATTTATAATCAACTAGATAAAACTCATTATGCATCATTTTAAAAATAAAATCCCAGATATAGTAAAGTTTTCACGCAAATATTACCCTGGTATTAGACCATGTTCACAATTCCAAAAAAAAACATGATGATTTTGCTCTTAACGTCTGTTGCTCATCAAAATCCATTATACATCAATCGCTAACTCGATTGGAAAGAGCTTCGAAATTGGTCTTTGAATGATGTTCGTTTTGCCATTAAGACGAATGGCGATTCTTTTAAGATTGGCTCGTGATTGCTTATTTTTTTGCCATAACTCAGAAACGAAAAATGCTTTGGTCATGAAACTTTGTGACATGTTAGATATATGTTAACACTTATTTCTTCCTTTATTCTGCAAAATATAAGATTGGGACAAAATTGCCAGTGGCAATATATGCTAGCGGCAAAGTTACTTGTGGCAAAACTATAGTGTCAAAAGTTCCGGTAGCAAAACTTTCCGCAAAATATTTTTTGACAATAGTTGTTATAGTGTTATGCATCAAAAAATCGTAAATGTTTAAATATTTTGACCACAGGTTTTGGCTTATGCACCTATACGAATATGTGCTTGTACACGTTTTTGAAACGTCATGCCAAGTTAGAAAAGAACTAATGATAAAACTTACAACTTGTTAAGTGGTGGAAAATGTTTCATCAATATTGAAACCAACAAATGGAAAAACCGATTCATTCAAAAATTATTTTGCGGGTTAAGTTAATTCATTTCATTATAATTGAATAATCATAGAGTTTTTTCTCCTCCATCACACTCATATTTTCATATTGAACTGAATTCTGAAGGAAAAAGATTCAAATATGAATATTTTTATAACAGGTTTATTATTTATTAAATTTCTACCCACAGAATCTTGGATATTTCGCCTTCCTTGTTTCTACTATGGAAGATTTGATCAAAAACTCCGTGGAAAGTACTTCAAACGCAACATTGTTCATTCTTATCAAACAACGTTATTAAAAAGTTGTGTCGAGGGTTGCGTGGCAAGCTCTTTAGATCCTATTGGTGTTAATTATTGGACACACAATGCAACATGCCAGCATATTAATGCAACTATCGAGGAAGTTGAAGACACCAGCAATTTAATTTCACATACTGATGCCATTTTTACGACGACAACATTCAATAGAGACCATGTAAGAAGTTTCTTTTCATAAACGTTTGAAAATCAAATGTTATATCTAATACAGATAACTGTTATAGTAAAGACAATTTTAAAAACGTTATCCATAACCGAAAACAAGCTAGCTTATTACAGTAAGCTTACGGATTATTCTAAGGGAGAAAAAAAGTCTTAGTTAACCCTATTTTAACTGGGCTTTTTTGACCCTGAAAATTCTTGGGGGGGGGGGGAGTCAATTTGATCCCCACCAAAGTTTTTGGGTTCCGGTAATGCCCTGGCGACGAAACTTTTCCAAATGGAAGAACAACTGTTACTGACTCGATTCATGCAAAAATTATTTTGGTGACGTCACTATAATGATGAGGTCATCAATTTTTTGGAAAACGGTCAAACAACCTTAAAAATGATTTTATTTTTTATATGACGTCATACAGACGTTATGATGGCAAATATTTGATGTTGGGTAAATTTTGTTGATACTTAGAGAGATATATCAAATACATTTAGAGTGCAAAGTCTTTCAATAACCTTCATGATCAAGGCCTATTCTGAAAGTTCAATTTTGAAATTTGAGAGGTGGTTTTGGGACATGGCTTCTAGACAAGGATGCCCGAAATTTTAGGACCAATTTTTTTTTCCAAATTAAGTTATTAAAAAGTTATTAAAAGCCACAAAATTCTACGGTTTAAAATTTTTTCGTGCAGGACTTACAGCAGAAAAACTGCAAGGGGGTCAATTTGACCACTCTTCCACCCCAGGTAAAACAGGGTTAATTGGCTATTTACTGACCAACAGAGATTTATCATGATCTGTTCTGTAAATCTTAAATTAAATTTCAGTTTCCTTTCAACTAAAATGAGTATATGCGATGCTTTGTCGGAAATAACAAACTAGAATTGACAAGGAGCTGAGTTTGGTCTTGAAAATCTTCTTTGCTTACGTTGCAGCAAACACAAAAGGGATTAGCTGTTGGTTTATGGTTGAGTTGGCTACTATTTTATGTTTGCAAATCCGACTATCAAGGATATTATTTGCAATAACATTACAAGATTTCATTATGTCCAACTTTTGCAGTAAATAAATCTATTACCGTAAATCTTCGATTCCGCGCCGCTAGATGTTTTTAGTGCGGCGCTTAATCGAGGGTGGCGCTTATTCAAAAGAACAGTTTTTGGACAAATTGAATTCTTTTATTGCCTCGAATAATGTAATTATATCGTGAAATAGGGTTGGTTATGCCAGGAAAACCCATCGTACTGATATTCTTCATGGTGAATTAGGAAAGAAAACTTGTACAGCCTTTTTTAACTCAACCATATAGTGACTGATAAGAAAAGATGACCATATATTGGTTTTGGTGTTTGTTTACTTATAAAACCCCCTGGAATTGAAAAATATCACTAATAAGCGCAGCATTTCAAGTTTTAGGTGCGGCTCTTATTCGAGGGAGGCGCTTATTCAAACGTAAGTTTAAAAAATGCAGCGCTTAATCGAGGACGGCGCTTAATCAAGGTACGGAACTGTCCCAGAAAACACTTGTGGTTAAAGAACCTACATTTTTTAGTTAAGCTTCCCAAACAATTAGCTAAATCCAGCATTGCTTAGAAATAACATAATCATTTTTACTGAACTTAATCTTACTTCTACAATCTCAATACGTGGCATATTTCTTTTCAGCGAGGACCATCGTGCTTGGACACGGGTGGGCGCTCATGCAAGGAAAATGAAATTTGTATAGATGTATGTGAATCACCTGGGTATCTTTGTAGTAAGTAAACTACATTTGCTCTAGTTTAAACGTAGTTAAGGTCAATTTTTCGAAGTTGACATTTTTTTTTGTCTCTTAGAAATTTATTCCAAACTATTAAAGTACTTTGATATATGCGAAAAAGTAAAACACTTATTTTGGGGCTATTTTCTAAGCAGCTTCCCAAGCTAACCTTTTGTAAATACATTCAACTTTAGAGAAAAAAATTAAAACTTATTCAAACTAGCAGCATACTAATATGTATTGCCTTTTGTTTCAAAAGTAAAAAGTCACTTAAAAAACACCTAAAAATTTGACCTCAGTTAGGTTGGTTCAATGATGTTTATATTCTCCGTACTAGATTAATGACTTCAATTGAAAATTGCCGTTAATGAGTGAGGCAAAATCGCAGTTTATCAAAAGTACTCTATAGCGGCAACAGAGTGAGGTTTTCAACGAATAACTCAACGATTTGACCAAACATATGGTCAAAACTTTGATAGACACTGGACTTTATGATTTTGAAAGTATATATACAAAGGTTTTCTAAATGTATGGCTAGAAGAACAAGATAAAAAGAGATTTTTCAAAAGTACTTTTTGCCTCACTCCGCGCACACGGACTTAGACATCTAGTACGTAGTGTATAAAAATCATTGGGTTGGTTGCTACTTCAGTTTAGGAGCAATAATTTTTAAGAAAACATGTGAGCAGCGAAATAAATACTTACAAACTCTATTTTCAGTTGTAAACGTTGCTATTAATGCTACTGGTAGTTTATCAACGTATTGGTCAGAAAGAAGTGTCGAAGGCGCGGTGGACGGAAAACTAGGAACGGGAATACACACACAATACGAAGACGGACCATGGCTTCAAATTAAATTAAAAAGAAGTACGAAAATATATAAAATGCGTATTATCAATGAACCCCAAAACCCACAAAGACTAACAGCATTGATTGTGTATGTCGGAATTCAAAGTGAGACATTCACTCCCTTTTCACAACAGATAGATGCAAGTAGAATGAGTGAAGTCATTTTTTATTGTCAACCACTACAAAATCCAACTGAAGCTCAACATGTTAAAGTTGTGAATAACGCGTACGAGTTCTTGCACATCAGAGAATTAGAAGTTTACGGAACTTTTGTTTAATATTGGAAAAAAAATTTTCAGTGGACTCTCTGTAACTGGAACTTTCATGCTCCCTTGTTTCACACACCCGGTGTGTATACTAATTCTCACCGGATAATTTAAATTTTGGAGTGGACTAACTGGGTAATAAAATTTTTTGCTTTTTTTCACCGGGTAAATAATTTCTATTTGAAAAATGATTATTACCTAAATTAATCAAAACATATCCTTATTTTTTATATGAAAAGCTTTCATAGAAACTTCCGATGGATATACAAAATGTGAATTAGATGTTTTAAAAGTTTTATGTAAAACGTTTTTTATACTGGTTAATTCAATATTCTTCAAATTTCCGACCAGGAAGTCCAAACAAATGAATTTTCCACTGGGTTGTATTTTAGGCCCACCAGGACAGAGTCAAAATTTAGAAAATGTAGTAATTAATATAAATGTAGTAATAGATTCTTACGAAGAATTAAAAGATATATCGTTTCATGTTTTTTGCACATCCATTAAGCAAGGTATTTTTCCAGATGAGCTAAAACTTGCACAAGTAACACCCATTTTCAAATCCAGAGACCAGTTAAACGTAAGTAATTATCGACCCATCTCAGTTTTACCAGTATTTTCAAAAATTCTAGAAAGAATAATTTATAACAGGCTCTACAAGCATCTCATCAAAAACAACTTAATATACGAAAAACAATTTGGATTTCAAAGGAACTGCTCGACAGAACATGCTATTTTACAATTACAACAGGATATCCTCAACTCTTTTGAAAGTGGA
>JANSTP010121007.1:0-12864 GCA_025330745.1 Cladonema radiatum | reverse complement strand
CAACTTTAGTAGCTACTCAAATTTGGACCTCCAAACCACCAATTTTTGACGATGTGCCGGTCAAAAAACGATGACATTATCAAAATTTGATGACGTCATTGGTCAAATTTGGTACCAAAGTGTTCAGAATAAGTTGGTCTACAACTGTGCAAAGGTTTTTCACTTTATCATTTGTGGTTTTCAAAATATCGAGGGGTATTTTGTTAAATATCCACCCCCAGCTTTAAGACATCAAAAAAGCCTAGCGTGAGTAGGGTTAAATCAGACGAGTTTTATGCTCTGACTTATTGTTGAAAGTTTCATATGGAAAATCTTTTTCCATGTGGAGTTTTGCGCTTTCAAATTCGTCCAAAATAGCACATTTTTTGTTTGTTTTCATTTTTGAATTAATGAAATTTGTAGGTATTTTCAGAGTAAGCTTGAAAATCAGATTCTATACAATGGCCGAAATAATTATTAGTGGGAATGTCCTTTAAACGGCATTAAACGCGATTTCTATATTGCAATGGCTATATTCATCCAGAGCATGAATACCATCACGTTTATGATAATTAAAATCAGAACATGGCTTTCCACATGTTTATATTTGTTGTCGAAAAAGACAGATTAGATTACCGTCTACTGGAAAATGACGTCACTACCACCATACTAATTAATCTGTTCCCCTTTCATAATCTTCTTTATAAAGAGTCAGTTTTGGCTTTAATTCGACAAATAAAAAAAGTTTATACTGCATTATTGATGTGTATTTGGAGTAAAAGGTAGAAAGGTAAGAAAAGTGGAAATTTAAAATGTTTATTCATATCAACATTTCATTTGCTTTCAATTGTGCGAATTCCTCAAACTCTTGAAACAGCCATTTAAAAAGGAGGCAGACTGACATTTCTTATAACTAAAGTCATTACGAAAGAGTCTGATTCAGAATTTCATCAACTGCTAGTAGCTCGGGAGTGTTTTTTATAGGAATGACATGGCACTCTTAACCCCGTACTGCGATTGTGATATGAATGGGATAAATATTTAGACTACATTATAATGTGTGTTTGGAGGAAAAGGCAGAAAAGTAGGTTAATCAAGCATCTTTTTCGTATGATTATCAGCACTTTTTTTACAAAAATATAGAACAGTGAGTGATGTTATTTATGATAAAAAGAAAAACATTTCTAAATTAAACTTTTGTCTTTTTGAATTCTTCTTCAATAATTGATGTATTACAATTCGATAATTTTTTCTCAAAGAAAGAGGAATGAAACCAAGTTAGGCCCTTTTATATTTAATTAGAAGAGGACAGAGCTTATTGTAGCAGCCCTAGCCATAATCTATGTTTTAAGGATTAGAACAGACAGGAAAGAATTTTAGAAATTGCATATAATTTTCTTTTTAAAAAGGCTATTTTTATCCTATATTTTGAATTGGCATGTGTTTACTGAGTGGACTAGCTTTTACTTAAAAAGATTTAAAGTAAATATGATTTCTGTCAGAAAATTATTGTCAGCTAGAAAGTTACGTGTTTTTACGCCTCTGCAACAAAAATCTTTGGAGCTAAAGGGACAAATCGAGCAGTTTTCAGATTTTGACATTTCCTTTGACATTTTTCAGTAACTAGGTTGGGAAATGGTAAATTTGTTGATTCTTATTTGCATCCACGCTAAAGGAATGCAAAAGAGGGAGCTGGATGGTTTCAATAAATCACTGTCACTTGAAGTGTTGAAGCAAAAATATCACGTTTTATTTATAGCTTGTGGTGCAAAATAACACTAAAAAAAGTCAAGAATGTCCTACTATTGTACAAATTGTATTTGGCCACTATTGCAGTAGTTATGTGCTCTATTTTTTGGTATTTCAGATTTTTTTGACAATATCAAAGAGATTTAAAAATTACAAACACTAGCTTTTATCATATTAAGCAAAAAGGGAAATTCCTTTGTTTTTCTCATGGTGATGTCATCAAGCCCATTAGACACCTGTCTCAGTAACGACGTGAGGATGCTCTTGCTCACTGCAGGGACGGCGCAATGAATTTCAATCTGGAGAGCTAAAGATTTATATTAATGACATAGGAGGACATTTACTTTGCCAAAACTATAGATAATTTTTATTTAGTATAAAACTGGGGAGGCTGGGTTGTGCCTGCACTGGGTAAGCAAAATCTTTTTCCGATTCACTGGGAAGGCTACGTCCATGAAAAAACTCACCGTGAAGCCGAATTCAGAAAGATAAAACTTCGAAAGCAAAACTTTTCCAACATGGTGTATAACTGGTGTATATTGGATTTTTGTCTAATTTATTCAATTTTGGTTCCCTTGCCTTAGTCCCTTAGGTTTCTGTTTCAAACGCTCTAAATACTAAACCGAAATTATTTTTAGTTTAATCAAAATATTTTTGGGATTTGGTTGATGAGAATAGCGCAAAAAGGCTAAAACGAATGAAAAATTATTCTTGCGACCCTCAAAAAGCCCAAAATGGTAATTTTTTAAGAAATAGGAAACAAGAAAAGACAAAAATTCCGAGTAACCACGATTCTACAAATGATTTCAACTATTAAGACATTAGTCACTTGCTCGCAATCCTTCTCGAATAAAAGAATAAAAAATAAATCCAGGACTCTCATTGACAACATAATTTCTAATGATAGCAATGCCAACATTACGTCAGGTAATCTTTCTGTAATCATCTCCAACCATTTTGGTCAATTTCTCTGTAGCTTGAATGACACTGTGTCGAAGATCTTCCTATTCGAATGAAAGAGGTAAGTAAGGACATTGATGACAAAACAGAAGCCAGTGGTGGCAGACACTAGTTAGTTTAATCAATCGAAAGAATAAGATTCCCCAAAGAAATACTAAGGAAAAAGATAATATCAAAAAAGCTGTAATGTTTAAAAGAATTTGAAAAAATTTTACTTGAAGGAAACTCTAAACTAACAAAGGCAAGTAATACGAACTGAAAACAAAAAATCTTGCTCCTATGAAATGAATAAAAGATGCGTTATGCCTAAGATTATTATCTTATTCCTAGAAAATAAGACTGTTCTTAGAAGATATTCATAGTACTCTGTGGAGCGCATAAAACTGAACCTCCTATTTTACCTAATTTATTGAACCCGTCGTTGACTGCCCTTTTGGAAATCTGCCATCTTTTACGGTACTGATCAACCAGTGAAACTTCTGCAGGCCAGACACGCAGCAAATTAGAAAAGTCTTCGATATGTCTTTGATAGGTGAGGCTTTGAAAATAGCAGTTAGCAGTAAAGAATCCAAAACAGCCAGTAAGAATCCAAGTAGTAATATGAATAAATTCTAGGAGAATGATATTTTTGATAATGAAAGAATAGATCTTCTTGGCGGAAATGAATAGTGGATCCCTTAAAAGCAGACATTCCTTTAAATAAAATTCCTTAAGAAATCCTTACTACAAACTTCACCAAAACGGACACTATAAAGCGGACACCTCCTTAAAGCAGACATAGTTCCAAATCCCACAATGTTAGTCATCTAAGTTTTATCTCCATAAAGCGGAAAAATAACTTTTTTGATTGGATTATTAAAAATCGATATTTTATTTGTCAAATTACCAATATAAAATATGTTCGTATTGATTTTGTATCATATTAATTTTATTTTGTTGGCTAAGAGAAAGCCCTTTCTCGACCACTAATGTGCCATTTACAAGCTGTAAAAAGTCTAAAAGTTTTTCTGGGTTTCTTCCAAATAAGCCAGACTTTTCCAAGATGGACAACTCTCTAAGGCGGAGAAAATCTCTTGTCCTTTTCATATCTTTTAATGGTTTCAATTATTAAAAAAAAAAAAAAATTATATAAAAATTGCTCATTTGTTCTTACCATGTATTTTTATATTTCCTGCTTTGAAGGTAATAGCCAGATAAGTGGTAATGAATGATTGCACGAAAATTTTTTCTATTGAGCTTTTTTCCTTTTTCACATTTTCAATAGAAATTTGAGTCATGCTCCCACAAATTGTTATTTATAACTATCGACTTGATTTGATATTTTCTCGTGGTTATGTATATACTCATGATTATGCCAGATATTATAACAGCTTACTTTCTTAATAAACTTGCTATTATGTATGTTTGCATGACGGAATTTTCTTAGTTCAATATCAACTATCTGTATACTGAAATACTCTTCACTAGTTTTACTTTTAGAAATTTGGTGAAATTTTAGCCCAAGTGATTCTGAAGCTTTTAGCAGCATTTTTTGTCACTTTTGCCCTGGATACTATGCCATGAATACTGGGAAGGTTAATAACATTTGATAGCAAGACAACTGTGCCACCTTGGCTTAAACTTTTAGTAGACACAAACAAAACATGTTCCTGAATTTTTCGGGCTAGATTTTTTCACACTGGCACCATGAGATAACAAGTGAACAAATGCTTATAACGTTTTAGAACTAGTCAGAATTGTTTCATAAAGGTAAATCTTTAATTTTTTACTCAATTTTTGAGCACGTTAGCAGGTCTGCACGAGGCTTCAGCATCGTGCAACGCTGCGTGCAGCTAGCATAACCAAGAAATCCTATTCTTTTATCTATTATTTGAGTTGCTGTCGACCTGATATTTTTTATTTTTTCCTTTGTCATCTTTTTTTGTTATTTTCAAGATTTGTTCATTTAATTAAAATCTTTTTTTCAGATATCAAATTGAGAATTATTGCAAACGAATATTTTATGGTATGTGAGGAGAATATTATGATTATCATGGAAAAACAAAATCCACGAATTGGTTTCATTTTAAGCATCACATTTTTTGTCTTATTTTTAACAAAAACTTCAAATGCAAATGATTTCAGTATTAATGAATTTCTAAATCTTGGAATAAACTTTACAAGAATGCAATTTGAAGACAAGTATTTGTGTGATATTGAAGGTACTTCACTGCGCATACAAAATGGATGCATGAATAATAAAATATCTTGCTGCTCATGTTCAAAAGAAGAATGCACACGTACGAAAACATGCTGTATCAATACCCTTTGGAATGCATCTAAAAATGAATCACCTAAAGAATATTTAGAACGTATTTATGAAACGTCAGCAAAATTCAATGACTTGGCATGTGTACATGTGTATCCTCCGGCAGCAATATTAAACCATACATCAAAAGCAATATACGCAGTTTCAACTTGCTTGGATTCTGCATCAAAACAAGACATACACGGTTGCTTGAATGAAACTAAAAACTTTGATTATGAGTATACAATACCAGTTTTTGGAGAAGATAAATATTTCTACAAAAACACATTCTGTGCTAAATGCAATTTTGTCCGTAACTTTAAGATGATAGATATCAAAGCAGATTGTGAAGAACATGATCGAGCATCTAATGAATCTGTTCCTTTAATACAAACATTTGAACGTTGTGAATTTAAAATTGCTGATACAAAAAGTAATAGAGAAGCAATAAAAAACCATTTATCCTGTGAAAAAGAGTTTACTATCGACAGAAGTGAATGCAAAAAGCATTCAAAATATTATAAACTCTGTATGTCTTATTATGCGATTTTTGATAATTATGCAAACTACCATTGCTTTCTGTGCGAAAATGGAAAGCCCAAAAAGCCTTTAAAACCAACAAGAGCGCCACACTATACACCCAAACCAAGCAAATGTGGTGATGGGTTACCAACATTACCAGGAGCACCACGAACAGATACTTGTTCCACATTTTGGTCGTTTACATTGGATTTTTCAAAAAATTCTCAAATCCAAGTTGAACTCAATGCACGTGTAAGGAGAATAATAGACGGTTGCAAAAAAGGATTATTATATAATATACTAACTGGATCTTGTTCAGAATTTATATGTGCTGATGGTTATGCGACTGAAGGTGTGTCCTGTAAGAAGATTCATGAACCATTACCTACTATAACCAATATTTCTAATCCTTCCTTTGATCGTTGTCTTGATTCAAGGAACATGTCTATCGTTTTTTCGGTGAATATGAGCGGTAATCATTCGAATTATTCCCAATCCTGGCTAAAGAATAAAGTATCAAATATTTTAAAACAAAATGTTAGGATAACACGATATTACAAAGCAAATTATTTGCAATATTTTATTACAGAAATGTTTCTTTTTAATGTAACTGAACTGATCAACATTCGGGAAAAAATTAACTCTACCTTCTGGAATCACATTAATGAGATGAATTTGGTATATGAATCATCAAATATGAATATATTAAGCAGACTTGGCATGAGCATTTATGATATTTATTCACAGAATAAAATATGTGCATCTGGTCGTCCAATTGCATCAATTAGCATAAACTATACTAAAAATTGTGATATCATTAACAACGGCACCACATATAAAAATAGTGATATTAATCTTTGGATAAATATCAATAAAGATGGATTGCATAGGAACCTCTACTATTGCAAGCAATTTTTTATGCAATCGAATTGTCCACATTTTCAGATTAATGAAAAAATTACGTTATCAACAAATAAATCATTCAGGCATAAAGGTTTTACCTACACACCACAAAATTACACATTCATTGAGGGAAAGGTTGCTGTATGTATTATTCAAAAATTAAGAAAAACAAGCACATTTAGAAGGTATAGTTGGATGAAAGATTTAGACGAATGGGAAAAATATCTCAGTTCAACAATATGTATAATCAGTATCTTATGCTATATAATTATTATTTTTTTATATTTATATATCAAAGACTTCCGGACAACCCAAGGTTTAAATATAGTTGGGTTATGTTCTACTTCTCTCATGGCTGATGTCTTAACGATCATCAGTTATCACATGAAAACAGATTTTTTGGCATGTAAATGGTTCGGTATCGTGATACATTGGAGTTTGTTGTCATCATACTGTTGGTTAATGGTTATCGCTGTTGATTTGGTGACCAAATTTGGCTCCTTTAATGGGAGAAGTCATGGCTTTAATACTAAACAGTTTATTAAATACGCTGCGTTTTCAATTGCAACACCAACAATAATAACAGTCACTGCAGTTATTTTGGATTCTGAAGATGTTTATGAATTTGCATACGGCGAATTCCAATATTGTTTTATTTCCAATTTATATCCTCGATTGATATTTTTTATTATTCCAGTTGGAATTACATTTTTAGTGTCGTTGGTTGCATTTGGGAAAGCTATTTTTACAATCACAGGTCGAGAATTGACAATGAGAAAGGTACTTACCAATTCAGGTCGTAAAAGAAACGATCTCATTCTTATTGCAATAAAACTAGCATTGATATTAGGCATCACTGAAATAATTGGTTTTATTCGAATATCTAAAGATGAAACGTCAGAAAATGAAGAAATTTGCAATGCTGTTTTTGCCTTCTTGTATGGTGTTTTACGAGCATCGAGAGGGATTTTGCTTTTCATTGTTAATATCTGGAGTCGGGATAAAAGAAAGACTTTAAAGGAGCGATTTAAAGTCGGTGAAACGAGGAATTTACCGTCTACAGACAGAACAGAACTTTCGAAAATTAAGCGTACAAGTAATGAGCAACTTTAGACATTTTCAAAACCTAAATTGACTTGTGATTCATTCTTTTATTTGTTTTTAATGCAGGCGAGATGCTATTGATGTAATTAGATACCTATAATAACGAAACAATGAAGGTCTGATGCTAATTTTTCTGAAGTCAAAAGAATGATCTTAAAGAATCAGGATTATGTAGAAATTGAAATTTTCATAAAAGATAAAATTTCATAATTCACTACAGACGTAATTCATTAAAAAGATTCTTTTTATACATTTTTGTACCCTTTCTGTTCAAAATGGTTGACTTTTGAGTCCCTGTTGTATAAAGAAAGATGATGCCCTCAAAATACATCATCAAAATATGATGAAACTGTAGGTAAATGTTTAGACAGTATTTATAATAAATTAAAACGCCATAGAAAGTTTTGTAGATTCGAATTAAGTTGTCCCCTAGAAATGAGCAATAAAGCGTTGAGATGCTGATAAATCCAATAGGAAACAGGGTGAATTTGCACCAGACTTTTACTATCTATTACAGATTGCTTTTTTTCATCGTAATGAATCATTTCATGGATCATGCTAACATTGAGTCAAAGTATTACGAAAGCAGAACAACATTATTAAAAATTGAAACAAAGTTTGATTTTAAAGTTAAACTAAGTACTTGGAGTAGGAAAATTTGTTAGAAATATTATTGTTGTCCAACCAAACCAATATTTTACCAATCTTTAACGTAAACAGTAATTTTCGAGCGAGGCCCAGGAGAGAATTACCGCAATTGCATAGTTTTGCTGTTGATATTGCCATAAATTGGTTTTACTTCTGCATACAAATTTGTTTATGTTAAAACAATTGTAGTTCACCCATAAATTTACATTCTAATCAAAAAATTATGAATATATGGCTTCGATCAACTGTTTTTAACTTCCAAACCTTGGTTAGTAAGGCTTTTTTTTTTCTTTCGTTTTTTGAGTTATTTGCAACAGTAAAGCAAAGAGGTGGAGTCCGCTCCACTCCCGACCTGAATAGGGTTGAGGATATGAACTCTATATGAATAATCAAAAGACACGCAAATTATATATTATTTCATGACGCTCCAACATTTTTTTCAAATCAATTTCTTAAAATCGTTTTGCGTTAATCACTTACCTGTACTAAACTCTTTTCATAACCAAGAAGGCAATATTTATTCGCATAAATACCGAATAATCGTCAAGAAATGACAACTCAGCGGTGTAGATTTCAAAGTTTAATTTATCTCATGAATCCAATAACAAATACTTACTCGTGGAATTATCATTTTTAAATCAACATTAGTCTGCAGAAAAAAGACTATTGATTTAAAAATTTAATCTTTTAAGTCTAACTTACAAAACTAATTTCAAAAACTGATAGACAGGGAGCCAAATGTCAGTATCCATTAACCCTGTTTCACCCGGGGGGAGGATAAATCTACCCCCCCCCCACCGCCCCCTGTCAAACTTTTTTTAATTAGTTCTGTTTTACTTTAGATTGAAACATGATTCTTGGTGAGTGTTAATAAAATTTTATGGGGAACAAAATGGTGAAATTCTTTTATAAAATTTGGGCCATTGGCCCAAAACTGGGGGTTATTTTCAGGGGGTAACACCATTTTTGGCCAAATATAGCTAAAAAAAGCTCTAGTTGTTTTGTTTTTTGTTGTTTTTTTTTTTTCGATTCAAGATATGGTTTTTTTGTTTTTTTCAACAGTTTGAAAGTTTTTTCAAAGATCTAGTGCAAAAACAGATGAAATTAGGTATTTTCGGGATCAAAAATCCGATTTTTCCCGTTTTTGCCCATTTTCAAGGTCGCGGAGCCCAAAGGCAATTAAATGATGACGTCATCAAATTCGAAAATGAGCAAACTTGCATTGTCAATTTCTTCGTTATCTTACAAATTTATCACAATCATAAGAATATTTTTAAAAGCAAAATGAAAATACACGTTCGAAAATACTTTAGAATATTTTCATTCACGAGGAATTCCCACTTAAAAAAGGTTTATGAGAAAATACGCGTTTTCACGGGGGTCCAATATGAATAAAAAATTCAGTATATGAAAATGGCAGAAATGACAAAATGCACACTGATTATTCATCTTCAAGGTTTTTCTACTCTCTTAAAAAGCAAGTCAATCAAAATGAAATACACATGAAGCAAGCCAATCAAAATAAAGCTGAAGTGAAGAAAACTAATTAAAACGCTTTGTTGATAAGGCGTATTCTCTTAAAGCAAAACAACAAGACTTCAAGATTCTCATGTTAGGGGTTTACATAAATGCGTCAACCAATTAAAAACTAGAACAAGGAAAAAGGAGATGGCAGAATTCATGCTATTTATCCAGACAAAATAGTGTGTCATGTCGGTCATGAAATAGTGGGTAATGTCAACACATAAACGCACATGATCTTAGGCTCCTAGACTTTCAGAAACTCGTCTGTCAAAATAGAGGACACCTAATCTGAAAGATAAAAATGATATGATGAAAATTAGTTAGAAATCAATTTTCTTACAAATTAGTTTAGCTTCAGAAAAATTACTTCCATGTAATGTTTTCTTTGAAAAAATCAACCTAGTCCAATATTTCAGTTGCCTCACTCTAAATCCGCCCCTGATTAGGGGCGCGTTTTAACCAATCAGTTATTTTGATTTTAACAATATTTGTTTGGAAAGTGCGTCCAAAAAGCTGTGATTTTATGTCCAAGCAAAAAAAAGATAAAAAATGGTAGCAAAAGTTAAAATTTCTGCTTAGAAAGGTCAAAACACTTACAGTATTGATAGTGTTGATGATGACTTTCCTCATACTCATAGTTGTTACTTGAAACAGCTAATTAGATTATCGTCGCCAGGAAAATGACGTTAAAGCCACGCTAATGGATCAGATCGCCCTAGATAATCCTCTTAATAAAAAGCCAGTTTTGGTTTTAGTTTTACAAATAATAATTTAGATTGGGAGTATGTATTTGGTAAAAGGTAGAAAGGTAAGAAAGGTGGAAAAATGGAATGGTGGAAATTTAAAATTTCTCTTCATATCAACATTTAATTTTATTTCATTTCAATTCTGCGAATTCCTCAAAGTCTTTTAACAGGCAAACTGGCATTTCTTATACTATTATAACTACAATCATTATGAGAGTCTTCTTCAGAATATCTTCAAATGATAGGAGCTTGACAGTGTTTTTTATAGAAATAACATAGCGCTCTTGACCCCTCAATGAAATTGCAGTAGGAAGAATAAAAATTTAGACTACATTGTGATGTGTGTTTGAAAGAAAACGGAGGTTAATCAATGTTCGTAAAGAACCCCTTTCTCACATAATTATCAGCACTTTTTTCTTTATGGAAAGATAGAACAGTGATATTACTTATGATAAAAAGAAAAAAACTTTCTAAATTAAATTTTATTTATTAAACTTCTACTTCGATCGTTGATATATTACCCATCCGATAACACTTTGACAAATAAAAAAGAAAGACGCCAACTTAGGCCCCTTCTTCCTTTAATTAGGAAAGAGCAGGGTTGATTGAAGGAGCCCTGGCCACAAACTATTTTTAAAGTATTGGAATAGACAGGACAGAATTTTACAATTTCAGTATGTAATTTTCGCTTCAAAAATGCCTTTTTTGTCCATGTATTTCTTGTTAAAATCGACATGTTTTCTTAAGCGCACGATGTGAATACGATTTTTGTAAAAAGCTGTTCCCAGCTTAAATGTAGGTGCTCTGACACCTCTTCAACCGTGGATAAAAACATTTGGAATAACGTGAGAAATTGAAAAAAGTTCCTGTCAGTAAAAGGTCTCTGAATTTCTAAATTTCTTTCCAATTTTCGTCAGAGTTGTCAACTTCGTCTTTTTATCCTGCACAATGAAGTGGAAAGTCATAACCATGTCTGACTGACAAAATAATGTCATTTTCAAATTTTTAAATAACGTTATTATGACGTGAAAATGTCATTTTCAGAAACCTGGCCCAAATTTTAAATACCTTATCAAAGTTTCCTCACATTTCCCAGCTCAATATTAATATCCTGCACGATAAACTAGAAAGTCGTAACAATATCTGAAAAAATGACGTCATATTTAAATGACGTTGTTATGACGTGAGAACGGCTCCTTTTTTATCGGGTTTCTCGTCAAATTTTCTATAATAATCAACTTTGAAAACACTTTTTACAAAAAGTGCCAACGGGATTACATTCCGCACCGGACTAGATTGGGAAAAATTAGTTTGGCTTCTTAATCGCTGTCGATTTCTTTTCTATTTCTAATGTTTTTTTCTATGTTATGATTGTCATAGTATGTTTCGAGGTTTGTTTATTCAAAGAGATCTTTGGAATATATTTGGTTTATTTAATCAAAATTGGCCTCAGATATGGAATTCAGAATGTGTTCCAGAGTACATTTTATGGTATTTTAGGAGAATATTACAACTGTCATGGAAAAATCGAATTCAAGAATTGATTTCATTTTGAGCATCATTTTGTTAATATTATTTTTAACAAGAACTTCAAATGCAAAGGATTTCAATATTAATGAATTTCTAAATCTTGGAAGAAACTTTACAAGCAAGCAATTTGAAGACAAGTATTTGTGTGATATTGAAGGTACTTCACTGCGCATACAAAATGGATGCATGAATAATAAAATATCTTGCTGCTCATGTTCAAAAGAAGAATGCACACGTACGAAAACATGCTGTATCAATACCCTTTGGAATGCATCTAAAAATGAATCACCTAACGAATATTTAGAACGTATTTATGAAACGTCAGCAAAATTCAATGACTTGGCGTGTGTAGATGTATATCCCCCGGTAGCAATCTTAAACCATACATCAAAAGCAATATACGCAGTTTCAACTTGCTTGGATTCAGCATCAAAACAAGACATACACGGTTGCTTGAATGAAACTAAAAACTTTGATTATGAGTATGTAATACCAGTTTTTGGAGAGGATAAATATTTCTACAAAAATATGTTTTGTGCCAGATGCAATTTTGTTAATAACTTTAAAATGGTAGATATCAAAGCAGATTGTAAAAACTTTGATCTAATAGCTAATGAATCTATTCCTTTACTACAAACATTTGCACGTTGCAAATTTGGAATTGCTACTACAGAACGTAACACAAAACCAATAGAAAATGTATCATACTGCAAAAAGACGTTTACTATTGATAAAAGTAAATGCAAAAAGGATTCGAAATATTATAAACTCTGCATGTCTTATTATGCAATTATTGGTAATTATGCAAACCCAGTGGGCAAGAAACGTTTTCGAAGCGTTTCATGTTGGTTTTATTTACGTTTCGTACTGACGGAACCTTAAAAGAACGTTTTAAAAACATTCCTCATAAAA
>JANSTP010120896.1:0-12864 GCA_025330745.1 Cladonema radiatum | reverse complement strand
TTAAGTTATTTATCCACTTGCTTTCATAATAATAGAGGAACAAATTAGCAAAAAATGGTGCTGGATCAGAGCCCATATATAATATATATAACTGCTATTTATTGACTATTTTAAGATCATTTATTGTTTTATCTTCTATATATTCTTTTATTTTTTTTTTATTTTTTTTTTTTTTTTTGGAGGGGGGTATTTTTAGCATTTTTAAATTGTTGTTAATATTTGGTGTTAATAGGCTGGTACTTTTTGCCATGCCTTAGGACTCTTTTATTTTTATTATTCAATCAACTATTTGTATATATCTGTTAATAGTGGTAAAGTCCTCCTTTTACTGACGACACTGCACTTCCTTATACAGGGCGCTGTATTGGGTCAATAAAAAATCGAATAAATAGTGAACTGATTATTTTAATTGACTGGTTAAGAGCCAATCAGCTTTTAGAAATCCAACCTATAAAATACAAGAAAGTTTTTTCATAATAGTAAATGAAAATAATAGTAAATGAAGTTTTCCCGAAATCTTCTGTCATATATGCTAGAATTTTAATTGACGGGCATTTAAGCTGGAAAATTCATGTTGATAATTTTTCTATAAAGCTCTCTCAAAGTATTCGTATACTTTCCGAATTGCACCATTATGTTTCTTTTTTCTAAGATTTGTTTTTCTGTGTATTATGCTTTACTCTTTTCACACTTATATTATGGCTGATGTTTAGTTTGGCAATTTTGCAATGATAATCTACTTCAAAAAATATGTGTCTTACAAGGAAAAGCGAAGAGCACCACCCTAGTAAAGCTAACCCCATGTTCTTTTATTTAAACCAAGTTATCTTGGGCTAACCCTTTTTTAATAATCCCTTGATAATTTAAGAAATGGCTTGTACCACGGATTCGGCACATGATCCGCAAAAACTATAAGAATAATTAGTTCTTCCTCATTTATTGACAGCGCGCGTATTAATGTAAACAAAGGAGGTTTAAATAAGAGGAGTAACAACTCGCAGGTTTCCTTTTGTTTTTGTTAATTGCTTCTTTTGGTTCAAAGAAGCACTTGAAACGATGCTTGATAACAAATATTACTAAGAATTTAACATCTCTCAGACAAGCGCTAAGGAATTCTCTGAAAAATTTAGTGTGTGGATAGGCATTTTCTATCAAACAAGAATCACTAAAATTCCAAGAACAAAGGATTTCCTAAAATATAAAAAGAATTATTTTGCACAATTGTCGTTGTTTTTTTTACCAAATCGGAATTTGTTATATAATGATTTTATTGATGCAAACCAAATAAATCTTTTGGCAGTTAAAAAATTGCTTAGGCCTAGTTTATACGGCCGATTTTATGCCGTGCTTAACTCAAAGAATTACAAAAATGAAAGTTCGGCAAAAGTGCAGCTGTATAAACACAATATTTTATTGAAGTCGACCTTAACATTTAAATCAATCAGGTTTTGCCGAACTTTTTACGTAAGTTCAGCAAAAGTGCGGCACCTGTTTATACAGTCGATCTTTGGTCGGTTTTAAAAGAATTTTATAGTTTTTTACGTACGCAAAACACTAACATCTGTTGCTGTCAGCGCAAAAAGTGCCTATTTAGACACTTGTCATTATTAAGCTTGACTCTTATTTTGTGTATAAACCAGATGATATTTAAGTCTGGCAACTTTACAGCACTTAAATGTTTGAGTTAGACGCGGCATAAAAATTGGCCGTATAAACTACGCCTTATATGGATGAAAACGTGAAAAAATAATTAGCATTTTGTTAATTGCTTGAATTAACAAAAGCGTATTTATAACACGCATGTTTGTAATGAGTTGTTACTCCTCTTATTTAAACCTCCTTGTTGTAAACTAATGACCCTCGGCCTAGTTAAGGGCCCTTAGTCGAATTATAAACGAAATATGGAACCAAAAAATTGATTCAAGAAATTGAGATGTTCGATTTGAATCCTACGTCTTACGCTAGATTGTGCTGATTGCCTGGATTTTTTGTTTTTTGTTTTCAAAACTTTTGTCTTTCAATTAGCTATTTATCGCATCATTTAGGAAAAATTGTTTGTAAATTAAACGGTCTTAATTATGTCTTTCTATAACAATGTCAACACTTTTTATACATTCAATCTCAATTTTTCAAAGCTATGTCCGAAGAGTTCATTTTTCAGCGATTTTCAGATATTTTTGACCAGGTTTTTATCTCTGTATGTTGGCAACGTCATATTTGTTTAGCTTCATATCAATCGTTTTTTGCCTTCTTTTTGGTGTTTCATGTGGTTTGTTATATTTTAAGTTTTACCCCGTTTTTCTCTCAAGAAAAATTATCCAACATAAACTGTTGTTAAGATTTTTGATTTCTGTCACTGTATTTTAAGGGAACTTGCTATTAATAACATCAGGAGATATCAACACTAATCCTGGGCCTCAAGTCATCAGTAATTGGAGTGAGGCTAATAGAGGCTTGCATTTTTTGCATTTGAATGTAAATAGTCTACTTCCTAAAATAGAGGAAATCGAAAGCATTGCTAGTGAATATAACGCTTCTGTCATTGGAATTACAGAATCTAAGCTTGATTCCACTATTGATGATAATGAAATTAGCATAGCTGGTTATAGTGTTTTGATAAATGATAGAAATTGCAGGGGTGGAGGAGTGGCTTGCTATGCTATATTCGGTCGGATATTTGCCATAGCCAGAAATTTATCTTTTCAAAGGACGTAGAAAGTATTGTTGTTGATTTGTTTCTTCCAAAATCTAAACCAATTACCATACGAGTTTTCTATAGGGCACCAAATAACAATAGTTTTCTTGATAAGTTATATGGTAATTTCGACTTGTTGCAATGTGAAAAAAATGAAGTAGTTTTACTAAGAGATTTTAATATTGATCTTTTGAGGAATGGTAAATACTTTTTTGAAAACAAGAAAACTTCCTTACTTACGTCTGACCCTTTTTCTGGATTATTAAAAAAATATAGGGAACTTTGTACACTTTTTGGCTTACAACAATTAATTCGTTTTCCCACTCGTATAGCAAGCCATTCATCTACCTTACTAGATCATATCCTTGTTTCAGATCTTTCTAAGGTTTCACAAAGTGGAGTCATTGATATTGGCCTCTCGGACCACCAGCTGATATATTGTACTAGAAAGGTTGTTAAGCCTGTCTTCTCCAAACACAATAGCATTTTTTTTCGCTCTTTAAAAAATTATGATGCAAACAATTTCTGTTTAAAACTTTCTGAAGTTATTTTTCCAAATCATGAAATTTTATGAATAGTATTGCTCCCATGAAGGAATCGCGGATAAAAAATAATTCTCAGGATTGGTTTGATAGTGAAAATGCAGAGAGTATTAATGAGAGAGACAAACTTTTTAAGAAAATGAAATCTAACAATATTAAGATGAATTTTGATTTATTCAAAGAGGCAAAATATAGAACCAAAAAATTGATTCAAGAAAAGAAAAGGGATTTGAATGAGTTGCATAATAATATTTCTAAACCAAAGGAACTTTGGAAAAGTCTAAAAAGTCTCGGCCTTAAAAATAAACAGTCCCAGAACTCATCTAAGATTGCTCTAAAAACAAATGATGGTAAGCTTTGTTTCAATGCGTATGAAAATTCTCAAATATTTAAAGATTATTTTTCTAACTTAGCTTTGAATCTAGTCAACAAACTCGATTCAGTATACTATCTTTGAAAATCTACTACAAGGATCTGGGAAACGTTCGATTCAATTTCAATTACGTCTCTGCTGATGATGTTGGATTGATTTTAAGACTGGTTTCGATAATATTCAGGGAAGATTTTTGAGAGATAGTGCCTCTATCTTAAAAGAACCTATCTCAAAACTCTGCAATCTCTCTATCAAACTGTCTTGTGTTCCGAAAAATTGCAAAATAGCTAAATCGAAGCCTCTTTTCAAAAAAGGTGCAAAATGGGAGTCTAAAAATTACAGGCCTATTTCTTTGCTTCCACTTATCTCTAAGGTATTTGAAAAAGTGATTCATGATGAAACTCATAAATTCTTACAATAGACAATAATATTCTTTATAAATGCCAGTCTGGTTTTCGTAAGCAGCATTTGACTGATAGCTGTTTGGCTTTTCTCAGCGACATAATGTTAATTGGTTTTGACAAGGGTATGGTGACAGGGATGGTACTTATAGACCTTCAAAAAGCTTTTGATACCATCGACCACCACATTTGAATTGAAAAGTTAAAGTTACTTCAATTTTCTGATCCCACAGTTCAATGGTTTAAATCGTATCTAGATAATAGGTTTTTTGGTGTTTCTTTAAAGAATGAGTTTTCCCAATTAGGTTATTTGTCTTGCGGAGTCCCTCAAGGGTCAATACTAGGTCCTCTTCTTTTTCTTTTGTATGTTAGTGATATGCCACGGTCCGTTAAAGATTGCAAGATATTATTGTATGCAGATATCTCTTGTCTAACTTTTCAGAGTAAAAACGCTATTGATATAGAGGCTACTCTTTCGCGTGAATTTTCGGATTTATGTGACTGGTTTGTAGACAAAAAACTCAGCACTCATTTTGGTGCAGATCAAGCAAAATCAAGCAAAGTCCTAAAAATAAAAAGAACCAAAGTGCCCTTAATATTAATTATGAAGACATAAATATTGTTCAGCACCAAAAAGTAACTTTTTTAGGCTGCATTTTAGATGGAAACGTGAGTGGTGAAGCGATGGCCTTAAATGTAATAAATAAAATTAATTCAAGGTTATCGTTTTTATACCGCAAAGAAAGAGTTTTGACTCCTAACCTAAAGCGCCTCCTTTGCAATGCTCTCAACCACATTTTGATTATGCCTGTTTGGCATGGTATTCAACTCTTAATATAGGTCTAAAGAAAAAGCCCCAAACATCTCAAAACAAGTGTATCAGGTTTTGTCTTAACTTAAATTCTACAACCATGGTCAAAAATATTGGAACGATTTCGAGCTTTTTCAGCATAACTTTGCACCACAAGCGATAATTGGAAGCAGATATTTTTACTTGGCTAGACAGCGTTTTAAAGCGCGACTTACCTATATGAGCCTTGGGTGAATGAGTGAAAACCACCTAGCTCCCTTCTTGGCTGTTTTTGTAGCCCTTTAGGGTGGCTACAGAGAGTAATCACCAAAATTGCCCTTCCGCGATTTCGTAACTGAAAAATGGCATGACAAATGGAAAGCCAAAATCTGAAAATTGCTCAGTTTTACTCTGAATTCCAAATATTTTTATGCAAGATTGTAGATCCCATATTGGCTTCGACAGTTTTAAGAAAATGAATTGTCTCCCTGTTCAAGAAAGATTTTCACAAATGGTATATGTAAATGTTTTCAAGTTTTTAAATCATCTTTGTCCAAAGTATATGGAAGAAACAAGAACGAGCAACCTAAAGTTATTCAAACCTTTTGCTAAGACCTTAAATGGTCAAAAATCTTTGTTGTTCTTTGGCTCTTCTTACTGGAATAGATTAAGCGACCAAATAAAAATAAACCGAGCGTGCTTTTAAGCCCGCGATTAAAGACCATTACTTTGCTGAGATGAAGGTACTAGAATTAAGCGATTTTAATACCTAACTATCTTATGTTATCTTTTCTTTTATTTATTTATTTTTATTTACTTATTTATTTATTCATTATTTTTCACTTGTCAATTTACTTATTTTTTTTCTTTTTCTTTTTTGTTTTTCATTTACGTTCTACCCAAGGGACCACAATGGAAATCTGGACTTCTGTCTTGTTTTGTGCTATCCCTGTCACCGTTCCCTATTTTCAATTTCGTTTCTATTTATTTTTTGTATAAATTTTTTGTAAATAGCGATTTTATTGATAGATTGTATTTTTATGGTTTTATTTTTTTTTTGATGACGAAATATACTCTCTCACTCACTCTGATGGTAGTTGGTGTATGTAGGTCTGGTTTGTTTGGCGTTTTTATATGGCTGATAGTTTTCGCGAGTTTGTAGTATTTTTTCAATTTTGTGAACTTTGCGTGCCATTCGAAGAAGTCACGGTTTTTTTGTAGGTAGTGGCGTCATCACGTGTCTCTGTAAAGTATGCACTATAATTTCGAGGTCTCTTAAGGAGTTTAACTGCTGCGTCAAATGTTGCTGGTGGCGGACTAGGTTTTTCTAACAGTGATGATATTATTTCTTCTTGAGATTGATGCTCGTTCAGCGTCTTGGTCGGGGTTTTGTGCACGGCTGTCGGCTGAGAATCAGACGATGCTATGTTGACAGTGGTGACGACAAAAAGTTCTTTATTTACTTGAATGTTATTTGGCTTTTTTATTTGGTTTTGGTTTTTTTCTTTAAATCGTATTTTTGGTTTTTTTGATTTTTTCCTTTTTATATAATTTTTTTGCCTTTGAAAAACAACTTGAAATTTTCGTCACCAATCCTGCCAATGTCGCCGATTTGATCTGCTGAAATTCCATCTTTTAAATAGAACATTGTATAAAGTTTAACATTGCGGCTATTTGCACCACGTATTGTACCAAATGTCAGCTACAATGCCGTAATCATTGAGGTTTGTCGATAAAGTGATCGTTATCGTAGAGGTCGTTGGTTTCAATCGTGATGAGGAGTGGAGATTCATTTCGTTAGGGTATATATCGAGAAGTGCTTATGTTGAGTGACGGTGGTTTCATCTTTGAATCTGATGCTCTAAATGCTACTTGTATCATGTCATATTGATAATATATCAGTTTCTTCTATGAACAGTAGAAGTTTCTTCAGTCATGAAGCTATAGATTTCGTCAGAGCACATGATTCTTGATACTTGATGCTCTTTCTTATATTTGATACGCTTTCGTTTTTCCTTACTTCCTTACTTCCTGTCATTACTTCTGAATTTTTTTAGTGACAGCACAAGTCCAATTTTTTATTTATTGAATATCTTAAAAGTAAATGACGTTTTTGGAAGTTGCGTAACAATTTTTTTATAAACTTGCTACCAATAAATTACTTTTTTCGCTGTATAGGTTTTTATACGTTTCGTCAATCGTTTATTGTGGTGTTACCAAGTGTAAATTACTCTCAGTAAAAACCACTAATTTTAGTAAAAGATCTTTAAGTTTTACTGGCGTCCAAATCTGGAACAACTTTGATATAAAAATTCACCCTATGTCTTCGATATCCTCCAAAGAATGTCTTAACCCTATTCCAGTTGGTCTATTTTATGTACCTTAGACAGATGGGAGGGGTGAATTTCTCATCCCTCCGTCTAAACTCCCCAATTCTAATTCAATTTTCATTAAACTTTGTAAGATTATAGAGTAACATTATAGATTATAGATTATAGAGTAACATGAAAACTATTATGGACTTCGGATATTTTGGTTTCAATAGCTAAATTATGTTGGCTGCAAAGGTTTTGCGCAGTTTTTGTGAAAATTATTGTTTTTCATGAGCTTAAAGCTTATAAAAAAGCCAAAATTTTTCAAATTTAAGCCGACGTTTGCTATCCGGTTTCGGCAAAATTCTTACAGAAAAAAAACTTTTAAAGGTTTCTACTTGAAATTTTCAGAGAATTTTCTCAGTTAAATCTGGTTCACTAGGTTAAAAAATCACGGTGATTGGATTCTGTATGTTGTTTTGAGTTCTTTTTTTAAAATGGTTTCTTTCTGTTAGAAATAGTTGTATGACACGTTTTGGACTCTTTTAGAATTTTTGCTTAGTTTAGGGGACCCATTAGATTATTTATATACTTTGGTGTTCCCCCATGAACTTTCTTTGTAATTTTTTATTAATGTTGTTTAGTAGAGCAACTGTCAATTGACGTTGTAGGCACATATGAGAGCACGAAGTACGCCAAGACTCGAAGACGTCGGTTCTATAGGAGAAAGTATTTCCCGCATGTACGGTTTGTTAATTTAGATTAGTGGTTGCCGTTCTGAGAGTGTGGCTTTTCAAGAATGGACTAGAACTAACCTACTCTACGATAGTTAAGGTGTTTTCTTAACAATTTTATTTCAATATTGCCAAGTAAGTCAGAACAATAATATTACAAAAAAATAAAAATTATGAATTAAAACATTGTAAATAAATATAAAACAAGAAGAAGATCTATTTGAGGCAGTGTTATTAACTATATAATAGGCATGGAAGAGATATTTGTTTTTATAAATTTTGAATAATAACGAGTTATGACCAAATACCTTGTTGCTCCTCAAGATATTTACCAAGACATATTTTAGATGAGGTCCAAACTTAAACAAACGACAATTTCAATAATAATACTTTTTTCAGTTCTTCAGATGATTTTTGTTCCAGTTTATCGTCAAGTTTTAACGTTATCAGTATCAGATGATTTTCTCAGTCGAATTTTCTTTCCTCTTAGTCGAAGAGATATCAAAGGTATGGTTTATAAAACATATTTCGTTGACTAGAGCTACTTATTATTAATCAAATACCTTATCGGTAGAAAAAAGTCGGTAAAATGTGTTTAAATTTTTGCAAAGTGACTAATTTTTTTTGCCTACTAAAAATTTTTACCAATTTTTTTTTTTTTTTCTTCTTCTTTTTTTCCTTTTTTTGGGTCTGTTTTTTCCAATTTTTTTCCTTTTCATTTGATATTTGAATGAGGAAGAGATCTTAGTAGGCACTCATCTTTTCAAGTTTTATACAACTCTTCAGAAAATATCATAATTTCAACAAGAATGTCGACAAAGAATATCGTGTTTACCATATTATTATCTACCAGTCATGTTTTGTCTGGAGTTTGATCATCAAAAAGCAGCTAAAATAGAAAATTTAGACTGCAAAATTGTCAAAGTGACCAATTCTTTTGCCGACTAATTTTTTTGCCGACTGCACTTTTTGCTGACTTTTTTCTACCGATAGGTATTCGGCAGTGTAGTAAAAAGATGCATTTTAAGGTGCATTTGGCAAAATAGTTTTTGAGAGCATTTGTTCTGCAAGAACAGTTGTTACAATAGTGGAATAAGTCTGTTGAGGACTATTGAGAATAGTGCTATTTTCTTAGCCGAGATTTTGAAAAATATGTAGAGCCTTTTGCACCATTTACGACCCTGCATGCTTTCAAGAACTTAAGTTTATCTTAGAGAAATTCCCTTGGTCTTTCTTGGATTACACCCCAATTACTATAGACTAGAATTTAGTCCCTTTCACTCAATTCCCGAGCGGCAAATTCTTGCACGAAGCTGCGATTTCCAGTCTACAAGTATCGTAAAATTGATTCTATACAAAATTTATCTACAAGTTGTTTGCATGTTGTTCATTATTGACGTCACCATATCACCATGGTCAAAAGGCGATCTTGTGAAAGTTTTATAGATTGCTATCGAATAGGAAGAAAGTGAAATTTTACTCAAACGCGTAATTTCTCCTACCCCAATATATTCAGATGCTAACTGCCGATGAATATGCTTTTTGAAATGTAATTTTCGAAAATGTGTTTATTACAGGCGGCATTATTGTGACAACATACAGGCGGATGGGATTGTTTGTTTGTTTTTTCTTGAAGAAAGTACTTCCTGTACAGGCATTTTACGTTCAAGAATAAACGACATTCTCCATTGATTAGTCCACTAGGAAAATATGTTTAAATCGGGATTCAAAGCATTGTAGACATGGAACTTCTCCGAAAGATCTAGAAAACAGCCTAACCTAAGGTCTGTTGCTTGCATTGATCTAGGCTGCTGTGGTGATTTGAAATCCATGATGGCTCTTATTAGTAGGTTCCTTGTCTCGCTTTGTCAGTGACGTCATCGAATGATAAGATGTTTCCAAATCTTGTTCAAATGAATATCATTCAATAGATAATTCAAGACTCAACAAAAAATACCAAAAGACATGCATTTGAAAATGGTCATTATTGTTTTTTCTCTTTCTCCTCTTCTTTCTGTTTCTCTGTTTCTCCACCATATGACGATATTATCTAAATGAAATTTGTGTCCAGGACAGAAATTAAAGAGGGGTGAATATAACATTTCTCTTCCCCTTACCAAAAGGGACTAAAGAGACTAAAACTAAAGTATTGAAGAGCTGTGGCTTGAGATAACATAACTTCATTTTGGAGCATGTTTTCAGCAGTTTCCTTCGATATTATACCTGGCTCTGTTTATGATATCAAAACATTTTTTTCATTCGAATGTCGAATATTCAGATTTGACGTTGCAAAAAAATTTCAGGAGACTAATTGCTCAACTTTTATGTTGACGACAGATTTCATATCAGAACACCTAAACTTAATTTTTTTATGTCAGCACATTATTTATGATAGTTTTTCAACTATTTTTAAAAAATGTCTGTATTTAAAATTATGGCGATTTACCTGATGTTTGTGACTCAACGCAATCTGCAAAAAGGGGCTTCAATTTGGGCAATGGTTTATCATTTGATATTAAATATATTCGGTATTTTCACAGTACTTTTTTGGGGACCAATAACAGATATGGTTGGGCGAAAATCATTTTTCGTTTATACTTGTGTTGTATGGTAATTATGAATACTGTGCTAATCATAAGTACGAGGATTCCACGCGTGACGATAGGCTTTTGCATGTTTGCTGCCTTTTTCAATCGTTCGTATGTTGTGTCTGTGTTACAATTAGTATGTGCCATATACATCAATGGCTAATTCTTCTCATGAAGACAATAGAAATAGAACAATAGAACATTTAGAATATATAAAGCATTTTGGTATAGGAGGATTAATAACTGGTAATGTGACAAAGCATTTTGGTTTTATTAGCTGTTTTAACATAGAAACTACATAATTAAACTTGTATATATAAATGAATATGCAAACAACAATGGTTCAGAAAATATATTGACCAACATTTTTAAACTTTTTATATAGCGCTTAACTTTTGATACTCATAAGACAAAGGACCTGCAATAAGTACAGTGCAAGCCAGAAATGTCGTAAAACAGGTTACCGTAAGACATCTAATAAATGTCCTGGGCGTTTATTTAAATTTCAAACTTTCAGGGCGGGCGTTTAATAGAGAGTGAGCATTTATTGAAAATTTATCTAGTTTGAGCAAAAAGACAAAGATAAAAATAATCGAGACTTGGTTACTCTGGCCTTGAGTTTTTTGTTATAACAAAATTGCATAATAAATATGTATTTAAGATTTAATATTGCCAAATCTTGCTAAAAACAACCAAGTAAATTTATGCTTGAAGAAAAAATCCTAATAAACGCCCCCTTTCTAACTGTAGGATTTGCGTTCATAAGAGGGTGGAAGTTTATCGGAGGGATGGGCGTTTAACCAATTTTTGAAATTTTAGAACGGGCGTTTATTTGAGGGGGCGTTTAAGAGAGGGAGGGCGTTTATTAGAGGATTTACAGTATACATGTTTTTACAATTCATTAAGCAAAAACGTGAACATAGTAATCTCAATAGCAAAAAATGTGGGCTTAGTTTTTCGCTTCAATTAGTTAACAGTTAATGAAATTATTAGAAATGTCGGTAAAATAATTTCTGTTTTATAACAGCAAGCATGGATGGCCTTTATGATAACTTTCGACTGTACCGTTTAAACGGAACTTCTATAATTTGAACCGATTGTGTTAAGAAGACAAAGACATAGATAAAAAGATCTAAGCGCCCTTAACCCTCTGATCCAGGTAGAGACAAAGACGTCCACTGATCCAGAGATCCACCGATCAAGAGATCCACTGATCCAAAGATTTACTGACCCATCGACCCACTGATCCAGAGATCCAGATATCCACCGATCAGAGATCCAGATATTCGGAGATCCACTGATCTATCGATCCATTGATCTATTGATCCATTGATCAATTGATCCACTGATCCACCGATTCATTGATCCATTGATGAACTGATCCATTGATCCATTGATCCACTGATTCATTGATTCACCGATCCATTGATCCATTAATCCACTGATCCACTGATCTACTGATCAATAGATCCATTGATCCACTGATTCACTAGTCCACGGACATACGATATGTCATAGAGAGATATGAGTATAAATAAAGACACCACCAGTGCTGATCAAGAGATCCAGATACATTATGAAAGTAAAAGCTGTGAAGTCAATTGTAAATCTTAAGTGGACATTAGCCCTAGAAAAATGCAGTCGATTGTAAAAGCAAAAGCTTGGTTTCCACTCCGAAAAGCTATCCGCGAATTGGATTGGTTCAAAATCCGTTCTTGATCAGTATTTCCACTCTTCGTGTGAATTTTCCAAAGATTCAAAAGTTTTTTAATTTTATGATAAAAACAAAGAAGATTTCAAAAATGAACATCGAAGATTTACTTCTTATAATGTTAATTTTGCTTATGAGAAGCCATCTAAAAATATGCACAAGATAAAAAGTAAACATAAGTATTTGCGGAAAGAAAAGCAAAAGGTGAACACCATTATTTAAGATTGAAAAATTCTTTTGAGCAAGGATACTGAGCCTATCAAGATATGAAAATTTAGCGTGTCTTATTGGCTCAGTTATTAGCTCGAACCCTTGAAGAGAAAAGAAGTTCTTTGCCTATTGCTTAGCTCTGAGTATCGGCTATCCATTACCTTACTATCTTGTTTTGAATAAAAATCTACCATCTTTAATTCTACGAATCTGATAATATGATTGGTTGAAATTATGAGTTCTTCCGCGGGTCGCACAAAAAAGTTGAAATTTTTCAACTTTCCAATCATTCCACTTCGATCCGAATTCTAAGGAAAAAATAACTTTCGAGCATGCGTATTTAAATAAATCATGACGATCCGATCCAATTCGCGGATAATTTTCCAGAGTGGAAATGAAGCTTTAGATATTGGTATCAAAAAATATATCGTGAACTGGTAAAAATAGGTGTTCTTTAACTTATCTATAAAACATAGTATACGAAATATATTAAGCTGGCTGCCATCTA
>JANSTP010120785.1:0-12865 GCA_025330745.1 Cladonema radiatum | reverse complement strand
ATTTCCTTCATTCTATATTGTTAAAAATGATTTCCGGAATAAAATTCAAATGTCATATAGATTTATGTCTGAAATAGCGTTTTTAGCCAATCTAGAGCATCAAATTTCAAAATTTTCTCCCTCGGCGCCAACCATGGTGGCGCCTCACAGAGATACTATTTTAAATTACTTGGTCGGACAAGTTAAAAAGCCTTATTTCGACCACTGGGCAAAACAAAAGATGTTTTAAATTAGGTGTTATATATTAGTTGGTCAAATCTCTAAAAATTAAGTATTTCAAATAAGTGAAACTGTAGGTATAAATGATTCACTGTGATTTGATACCCATGTTTCATACTTATGCTAGTATCACACTAAGAGCACTTATTTGCATCTCTAATTTTTTATCTATTGAGAAAAGACCCACACTGTTTAAGGCATCTGACGAATCTCAATTTACGTACAACTTAGTGTGAATGTTGTATCCAAGGAAGGGTAACCGAAAAATTAATAAAATCAATGAAAGGGCTCTTAGGCCATATATAAAGATTTAGCAATCAAAGAACTCGTAGAAAAAGATAACTCTCGTACAATGCACAAACAGAACCTTATAAGCATTATATTTCAAATATTCAAGTGGTTTAATAACATGCAAAATGATGTAAATGATCTCTTTACTAAAAGCAACAGGATACCCCTGACCTTATTTGTCCCCTTAGTTTGAACAGTGTAGACAGGAGAATATAGTGTAAGATATTTTGGGTTTGTCATATGGAATGAATTTCATATTCTATAAGAAAATTGAAGAATTTAAAAATAAATTGAAAACACACAAAATAAATTTTGAACGTAGGCTTTGTGAAACATAGGTTTTGGTTTCTACAGGGGTACTGATAATTGCACCTCAGATTATATGTAAAAAAATGTATTTACTTGTCACAGTGACAGCCTTGTTACTAACATGAATTATGTAATATATATCTTCTAATATCTTTTATATCAAAGTACATTTAATGATTTTTATTGTTTTAAATTGCTAAAAGGAAAATTATTCGCATTGTAAATTAACTTATTTGCTTATTTGTTTTACTTAATGATATGTTTTCATTATTGAGTATATATAATGAGTGTAAAAAGTTTTAATTTGTAACTTTTAAGATATCAAAGATATCAAAGATATCAAAGACCAGATGACAAAAATTATTGACACAAGAACATATGAGGCATCACAATAAACAAAAATGGACAAAACTAGACAAAGCATCAAAAAACAAAGAAAAATAAAAGAAAGCGACAAAAATACTGCAATAAACAAAGAGTGCAGTAAAAAGTCCATCACTACCAGCATGTCTGCCATTATCACAGTCACCTACATCAGAAAAAAAATGTGAATCATATGACACACCACTCAACAAACTACACCACTTTACCGTATATCAGACTCCAAATAAACAGTAATTCGAACTCACTCCATGTTAACTTCAGCATCTCTAGATCAAGCTCACCAAGCACACTTTTCATGGCTGGCCAATTACATGCCATCATTACCAGAATACTCCATCTGCTGCAAACCACCAAATTACACAACAGTCTCTCCTCAACACAACTCATATCCTCAATACAAACCCTATGATGGCCATCTGACTCAAGCCCAACCAAATGCTACTTTTCAGAACAAGCAAAGATACTAAATGGCTTTTCTGTGTTGTCTGAAAGGGATTCCAAGGTGAAAATATAAGTTGGGTTCATATGAAAGAGGTGAAAAAATGATGAACACCGCTTTCTGTTTCACCTCAATTCAATTTTTCATTCTTGAGATATTTGAGCTTAAAGATCTGTCACTTAGGGAATTTCACTAAACTGTTGAAGAGTTTGTGATGTCATATAGAAAAATTACCCTAATCTTGAATACTAAATATTTCAGTTATAATAGTCCGTCTCAATTAAAAACTTTCATATAGATAGCAGACATTTATTGCAATTTTTCTGCGATATAATTTTTTTCTAAATGAGCTTTGGCTCACTAGTCCCAGGCCTCCTATGAAAATCATGCTGTCCTCGATTTCGAGCTGTTGGAAACATTTCTTAAAATGATTTTTTATTTTTAAAGTTCTTCGAAAGATTCCAAAGGTAAAAAAAGAGTTCACTTATTGAAAAAAAGCTTTGTTGGGTAGATATTGAGCCTGAGCCTAAAACAAAAAGGGGCCTAGAACTAGTGAAGCAAAAATTATTTAAAAATTGCAATTGAATTTTCCTCAGTGTGTACTACTTGTGAGTAAATTCTCATTCATAAAATTGTATTATAACCTGAGATATTTAACATTAAAAATTGAAGCATTTTTCCTATACACTTGATGACATCACAAATTTTTTAACTTTTTAGGGAAATTCCCTAAGTGATATTTAAACTCAAATATCTTGAGAACAAAAAGTCGGATTGAGATGAAATAAAAAGTGGTGCTCATAATTTTTTCTCCTCTTTCATATGAACCTAAATTATATTTTCACCTCGGAATCCCTTGAACAAGCCATACAAGTCTATATTTTGCCATTAGCAAGGAGTACCTTCACTGTTGGAAAAAAATCATTTCCTAATATCGATTCATTCACTTAAAACGCTTTGCATACACTTTTTATAAACAGGAATTCAACTGCTGACCGTTGTGCTTGACTAGTCATTGCAGTTTGAGGAGAAAATTCTCAATTTACTTTATGTAGCATCCTTTTTTGCAAGCTGATTCAAGTTATTTTGTATGATCAACCATGCATTGAAATCTGTATCATGACATTGTATGACAACACTTTTTACCTAAAAACTTAGCAAAACATTGTTCAAAATCAAGCCTTATTTGGGTTTTCTTCATAGATCTTAATGATAGCAATGGCAGTTTATTTAATGATACAACTAGGAAAATACGGGTATGTCGCCAACAATTATTTATATTAAACACTGATTTTGATTCACAGGAAATCATAAAAAAAATGGGCTACCTTTCACCACCTACTGTGCTAGAATATGCTGGAATCTAATATAGCACTATTTTTCAAACTTTATATTTTGCATTGCACAATTTTTGCAACATCTCCAAAAACAAATTTGTTTCCTTGAGCTGTAATTTACATATTACTAGATAAACGATGGAGAATGATTAGAATAGGCTTGTTTCTTATATGTACTGCAGCTAAAAAGTTTCCATAAGGCTACTAAGGAAAATGGAAATTGCATTGGTTGACAATGCCATCATACAATTGATCATATTCTGTGATAAAATCATTGATTGATTGTTCATTAAATCATTAATACTCTTCGAAATCAATAAGTTTGCAGCCATCAGCTGCTACATCCCCTTTATTTATTTCTTCGAGCTTATAATGAGTGCTGTTCTTGCTCAGAATCAAATGAAACTTTGCACATTTTTAAACCACTCATTATAAGCATATTAGTGCACTTACCTTCCTGACAGAGAGAAGAGATCGTGCTAAGTTTTTCAAAATTGGTCACAACTTTGAAGATCTCATTCTCTGGGACCGAAAAAGAAAAATATCATCTTGTAAATCCAATTTTCTCTTGAACTATGACCAAAAAATAGTTTGATTTTGCCATATGGCCTGTTTTAATAAAAACTGGGGGCATAACCTTCCACACATTTTTCAGAATAGGCCTAATTTGTTATATTATTAGAGTCTTTTGTCAGATATATGCGTATACCACTATCAAGATATGAATCCGTAAAAAAGGTTTATGGAGGCACTACCCTGATTTGATTTCCTTTTCAATAAGATGGAGCAGGTGGCAGTAATTACTTCACAAGTCAAAAGTCATTGCTCCATATCTTGAAGATTTATAATCTTGAAAGAAAAATCGTGGTTTCTGAGTCTCAGCAAGTCATTAATACCTCTTGGTTAAAAGATTTTGAGTATTGATAAATATAGATAAAAGAAAAACAGGAAGTTTTTATTTGTACTCTGAGTTTCATGCTGCCGTATCTGGCAACAATCTTCAGCAAACTAAATCTATTGAAAATTTCATTACAGTGGTATAAGAAAATCACAACATAAAGATTTCAAATCTATGATGTCAGTCATTTGTATCGAAACGGCCAAGTTGGAAGTTTTGCTGATGTTTGTATTTCAATAAAATTTCACTCCACTTATTTAGCAGATTATCACCTATTTTTGTATAGCTATTTTCAATTTTTCATTCTGGAAAAAGGACCATTTCTTTGTTTATGGTCTTACATCCATTTTAGCACTAAGCAATTATAGACACTTCTATAATTATTTCCTTTAAAGCCAGAGAAGCAATTCATAAAACCAAGATTTTGACTTTGAAATGGAAACAAACAATCGAAAAATAAGATCGAAAAAAAAGGCTAATAATTTACCATTCATTGTCAGAAAGTGCTCAATCAAGTCAAATCGTTGAGCATCTTGCAAGGCCAATTTCAATTTCTTGATTGATGTTTTCTGTTCCACCAAATGATTCATTAGGGAAATTCCATCTTGGAAGACACCATCTAAATATTAAAGATTTTCAACATTAACTAAGTCTCGAAACAGTACTTAAAACAAAGGACAGTTATCTTTCTATGTAAACAAAAAAATGTTAAACCAAATTAACTGAGAATATGAGACAGAATAAAGCACTTCTAGTTAAATTTTATAAAACAGGCACCCAATTATATGCAGGTACTGATTTGGATGCATTTGTTCATTACAAACACAGAGATGTAATAATAGGATCTGGGCTGTTAGCAAAATGTGAAGCCCTTTTCCAATCTAAATCAGATGTGAACTGAGAATCAGTTTTCCTGTTGTCAGCACCCAGTAAAAAAGATCAAAAAGTAGACCACTCGTCCTTCAAATATCAGTGTTTTGAAAACATTTTCACCACCTTGGCAGTTGCCAATCATCATTACTCTGAAGGTGGTTCTATGGCAATGTCTAAAATAATAATTCTTTGAAGGCCAGCACACCATACTTTGCTTTGAAGAGAAAATGATGAAAATGTCTCAAGAGAGTATATTTTGTTTTCACCTTGCTATTATCATCATGACGACTGCTTTTAGCAAAGCTGTTTTCTTTTTTCACACTGTATGTCTATGTATGTAATTAGTTTTCTTGATAAAACCCAATCATAAATGGGAAAGAAAGTTTTCAAGAGCAAAATTTTGTCCATATTGAGTTTTTGACTTAAGTTTTTGTTTACAATAAATTCCAAGTATTTATTGCTATAGACATTCAATTGTTTTATTTATATTGAGGTCAGGAATACAGCTCTAGAAAACATAAAAATGGGTCTCAGTAAGCAAAACTTATTAATTTAATCAAGAGATTATCATTGACAAAAATAAACTAATGATAGATGAGAGGCCTGCACTCATATATAAAACTATAAAACTGATCCTCACAGATACATGGCATAAAATGAGTACTTAGTTTTTTAATACTTACAATAACTTATCATTTTATAATTTAAAGGCTACATAAAACATACTTTTTGTACTTGTAAATGACATTTTCTTTTCAAGTGAGAGGTTATTATGTCCTTCTTTCTAAACCTGCTTTTCTGCAAGAAAAACCTGCTTTTCTTTCCTGCTTTTCTGAGCCATTCCAAAGAATCTTGAAAATTTGAGAAACTATCCTGTCAGAAACATGGTACCAAAGTAATATGTAGTTTCAAATGTATAAACTCTGCAAAGTTTATGGTTAAATTGAGGATTATACTTACCCATCTCGATGTATTTGTCTGTGGTAAAATGAGTTATGTCTCAACAATATTTCATGTAATGTAATTATTTTTTGAACAAAAAAGAGAAGAATTACCTTCGATATTAAAGTATTTCTCTACTGATTTTCTGTTAGCCTTCGTAAGGTTTTCACCAATATCTGTAACTAGATCTTTGGACAAAATCTTATCCATTTCAGCAGTACATCTTCTCTTTAGTATTATCTATACTATTTCAAAGTAAAAAAATCATGATTGTTTTCTCTAGAGATTGTAATGAAGCTGTATTGTTGACACTTGATAACTCAAACTTTCACAAGACTTAGAAAAGGACAAAGTCCGACCTATCGAGAGTTTGAGATTTTGAGAAATGATATATTTGGAAGATTTTTCAACTTTGCTACTCTTTTTCATTATTTTTCAAAGAAACATTTGATGGATTTCAAACATTCAAACTCTAGTTAAACAGTTTGAATGTTTTGGGAAAAAATGTAAAAGGAAAAGAAAAGTTTGACTTATTGAGAGGAGTTCATTCTAGGGACAAACTAAAAAGTACCAAGATGTTCAAATGTTCAAGTGTTGGAGTTCAAAGATTCAAGCCCCTGAGAAAAAAGTTCAACCTACCAAGACATTCTGATTTTAAAATATTCAAGTTATCAAGAGTCAACTGTAGGTATATTTTATATGCTTAACAATTCAGTGAATAGCCTAGTGTCATTAGTCTAGCTAAGCCAGATGCATTAGAATGTCTTAAAAATAGAGTTATATTTTTTATACAAACCGAAAACACTCTCGCTTACTCAACAAAGCAAAAGTAAACCAACTAATTTCAGAAAAAAAAAGCTCAGCAAAAGAAGAATGCTCGTTTTGAAGGCAATGACTTATTTATAGCAATGTCAATAGACACATCAATCTTTAGACAAATAGACCATTAGACAAGTAATGCTTTCTCATAGGCATTTAAATACTAATTAAATATCCTTGATATGATTAGTCATGGTGGAAGTCTAAAAGTACATCAAAGTATATCTACCTCAAATGAAGAAAATATGTTAGCTAACATTATCTAATTCAATAATTTTTAAGGCACAATAAAGACAATTAAATGGATATTTCTCTGTAAAAAAATGGAAATCAAAGAACAATTGGAAACTAAAAAACAAAAACATTAAAAAATATAAATCTCTAAAATCTTCAATAACACTTTCTATACACAATAATCGTATTAAATTCTAATAAAACCAAAAAAATAATAAAATAGCCCAAAAAGATAGTTTTAAAAAATCTGATATAAATTCTAAACAATCTTGAATTCTTATTGCATATCAAATTATGCTGCAGCAAAAGCTAAAATTAATCAGCTTGGTGATGTCTTTGATAATAATTTTATCATTAGGGTGTATGCTAAGATTTATTTACATTGCCACAAGGGCATTTTACAGTATTTTGGAGCTAAACATTTGGAGCTCTTCATGCTATGTTTTTTTAAAGGAAAAAAGACAGACCAGTACGAAAAAAAAACGAAAAACAAGGGCGAAAAGGTCATTATAAAATAATGTTTCATATTTTCAAAAGAGACTGATTTTTTGTTGTTGTTTTTGATGAATTTTTTCTGAAGACTAATTAATTATGTAAATATGTCATGTAGTGTCTTTAATGTTTTCATGTCAAAGTAGGCTTCAACTCTCCCTGAAACTATTATGTTATTGGCCAGCAGTCCTGAAAACGGCATGAATAAGAATACTGAATTCTTTCTTTGGTTGCTTTATATTGATCTGCATAGATTTATGTGTTTTTCCTAACTTACATTTTCTTTAATTTATGGGACAACTTAGCAAGTTGTTAGGTACATCACAGGGTTATACAGTGTATTATATCGTTTGCTCTATAATTTCATAACATCTTTATCAATTTTTGTTTTTCAAATTTTGTTGCAACTCAACAAAAAAGCACTTTTATTTTATTGGAAGCTATAAAAATAGCATTTGCTGTATTTTTGGTATTTTCAACCCTCACCAAAAAATATTATGGACATTTTTTTTTTCATCCCAATCATAAATTACTGCAACATAAATAAGAGAAAACCTTTTCCTAGACAGTGTGATGTTATCAAATGCCTAGGACATGTGATAAACTATTTAAACTCTTAAAATGACTAAACAGATATTTCCTTGAAAATAAAACTTTTTTCAAATAGTGCATATTTAAAGATTATTTTCACAATTATTCAAAATTCAATTCTCACTCACCAGCCTTAGACTACATGCTGGACAACATAATTTGAATACTCAGGAAAAACTGCTAGGGTATCAATAGTTCTAATATTAAGTGATGTTTCTTGAACTTTTACTAGTTCTTTCAGTTTGTCAAAAAATACTTCACACATTCAAACAGCAATCGGAAGGGAAAATCAGATTAGGATGAAGTGAAAACCAGTTCTCGTGTTCTTTTAAGCCATGAACTCCTCAATTTCAAACAACAGAACACTACTGAAATAGAAATATGACATATTCATAATATTAAATTCACAATTTTGCTTAGATGGTGATAATCCAATGAAGATGTCTTTAAATTTTATTACAATATTTTACTAATTTCTTCTCATGTTAATTAACTCAATGGAGCATTTAACCCTTTCGGTACACAAGACCTACCAGACAGGCCCTAAGATACTACAGAGCTGCCATGCAGGTCCTTTGAATACTTTCATTTTCTGAGATGTTAGATTTTTTACCTAAAAATCTGAATATAAAACAGAATAAATTATCTTTCATGAAAAAAACCGCATGTAAAAATGTTGATCAGAAGCAAAGTTATCACCATTTGAAATAAAAAAAAATCAAAAATTGAATTTTTCAGTTTTGAGTTCATTTTTAAATAGTCCTTATAAGGCCAAATTTTCTTTTTTAGAAACACATTTAAAATAGTTTTAGGATATATTATAGAATATCTCTGAAAAAATTGTAGCATAATTTTTTGTCCCTATAAATTTATGAAATCTCAAAGTCATTTTTATATTTTCCAATTTTTCACAAATTTTTTACTAGGTTTCAAGTCATTTGCCACCTTTACAAATTTTTTAGTTTTGATTGCATTTTTCAATTCAAATTGTCCAAAAGTATACGAGGAGCAGATAATTGGCAGCACTTTCCTCTGGACTGACCAAAAAATAATTGGACTATGTTGAGACGGTAAAAACTTTTTGACTTTTTTCTTTTGGTTTTTTATTTCAGCAACTGCTAGGATATTTGTTACATTCTAGTTTTCAAAATGCTTTTGCCAAGGTGAATTTTTTTTCTTAATTTACTGCTGTCTAATAAAATGCTTTATAATATTCGAATATTGATTGCTGAAATGTCAATGAAAGGAGATGGTGAATCAGCATGAAAACATAGATGAAACTCCAAAAAACATCTTTAAGTTTTAAAATCAAATGTTTTAATATTTTAAGCACACGCAACATTGATAAAACCTTCCTCAAAAGCGTTTCTTAGATTTTTAGTGAAACATCTAAATATTTTGAGTACTTTCAAAATATGGATATTTCAAACATTTGAAAAAGGAGTTTATAGATAAGACTTTGGAAAAAATTACTACACAATGGCTCACTAGTTATATCACAATAGTATGGATATAAATTGTAAGAGGGTATAACAGTCTCTTCTCTGCAAGTATGGTAACAAATCTTCAGATTTCAATTTCAACCTTCACTGAACAAAATATTATTCTATTTGTTTTGGGTTAAACTTGAGACCTTTGATGAGGGAATCACGTGTAACAGAACATATCTGACTGGCTTTAGTATTCTCAATAAAGACTATATATGTAGCCATTATGCTTGTTATTTCATTAATGATCTCATCCAAATCTTTTGTGCCTGCATATCTTCGAAATACATTACACAAAGTTTGTATAAATGGTGATCCTTCATTTGGGTTCCTGTACGACACATGACCTAAAAGATTAAAAATAAAGCTCTCTAAAACTTTGTCCTAACCAGACAAAACTTTTTATAATTATTACTACTATCATAAAATACAGCCAAATAAATAAATAACAATTTAAAATAATTTAGTCAATAATAATAAAAACTTGTCTAAATTAATATTTTGCAATTACATGCAGAGAGAACTAGTGAACAAGTAAAATAAAAATCCTAGTAAAAATAGATTCTATAACAATTACTTTTAATGCATTTCCCCCACTATTCAAACCTGTTGAAAGTAATGTTTCCAAATATGACAGCTGGGAGGGCAGTTGATTGTGCACTTAATTTTGGTATGATTTAACTTATTTTTGAATTCTTCAATAAGTTTTCAATAGGTTCAATAACTTTCTCGATATTGAAAGGCAGTTGAGATGATTGAGGGTAAGCCAAAGTTTACAAAATGGATTAGCCTATTTTTGATATCAAGGTGATTCTGCAAATTGTAGAGGTGATTATAAATAAGTTTATAACAACATTAAGAATTTCAAGGTCTACTCATATTTTTACTTTGAAGATCTTGGTTAGTAAAACCGTTCTATTTTGTACACGTAAGTTTAATTTTTAAAAATATCTTCTTTCTTTCTTCATCTTCTTTTTCGGGTGAAATTTCTCATCTTTGTTACTATGAGCCTATGTTCAACATGGCTCCATTTGAAAAGCCCATTATCTCCCTCACTTTTAAGCCACCGTTTTCACAAATGAAGATTAATAAATCGAAAGTGGGTCAAGCAAGCAAGCTACTTAAGCAGATTGAAGAAGTTTTTCTTTTTGGACTGTTGCATTATTATGTGCATAGCTAGCTAGCTACATAAGTTAGGTACAAGTTAAGAAAACTGGAAGATAACAGTTGGTGATGTTGCCACCAGCTTTATCAAAAAACTAGCTAGCTTGCAAGTTCTTGAAGGATGATTGATATGATATCGCAGTATAAACTTTATATCTGATTAACCTACAAAACAGAAAAGAAGCTTTGAATTGGCTAGAGATTCAGACCTCAACTATTATGCAACATGGGAGGGAGCTGCAAGCTTTGGCATAACAAACTTTTTGATGGTATGATGAACTTTTGTCAAATCAAATGCATGAATTGGCTTGGAACATCATTCATCACTCATATTATTTTGGTGAATAAATAAAGTCATCAGAACAACAATAAAACAAAGGTTGTGTGCTGTCAAGAAGCTTTTGATGTGTCGATAAATAACATGGAACATTATACATATGTTTAGAACATTCTGTTTCATAATGTACCAATAACAAAAGACTTGTGTCAGCGTCGTGCGGCGCTGCGTGCAGCTCGTATTCATTAAAATGATTTGGATAATGTTCTCAATTAATACACAATTTCACTATGTTGGAAACCCACTCAATAATTTCACTATATCATCAAAAGTGATCACTGACTATTATAGCCTTTTCTGAAACCTGTTTGAAATTTCAAGAAAATATTTTCAAAGAGCATAGATATTTGCCTGTGGATTATTCTCTAATAAATATTCTATAACGGTGGAAATTCTATATACTATATTCTATAATTATACTAACGGTGGAAATTATTAATGGTGGAATTTCGATTCACAAAGTCTTGACCCTTTTGTGTAAATGGGAGTTATATTATCAAGATAACATCTTTTGATGAAGTTTTAGCGTTGAGTCATATAATGGTCAGTCTACCTGTTTAAAAATACAATAATTTCTGTTATACAATAAGATAGAGTTATTAATGGGTCATTTCCATAATGGTTTAGGATTAATTCTAAATTATCAGAGCAAAATATATTCAGATTGGACTATTAAGTTAAGTTGTTGGTATCCTCAATTGATTCAAGAACGATATTCATAAAAAAACTCAAAAGCCTTAGCAATAACCTTTTTGTGACAAATAAGTTCCCTGTTTCATTCTGAGAAACTCCTCGTCTTATTTGATAAAAAGGTTCAACAGTGCTTTATTTGTGAAGGGTTAATGATTTGTTTATATTTGTCTCTGTTTCTTCAGTGCAATAAATTGTAGATTACGCTGTTTCAATAAAAACTTTAAGATTATCTATCCCAACATTCAGATTTATGCTGTTAATGTCAGTGGAAAAAAAATTTTGTTGAAAAACATTTTTGTAATTTTCAAAGAAGACAATTCTTCACATATTGGTATTGTTTAATTTAAACTGAAATGGTGATTTGATGATAATCAGACATGCCTGTTTCAAATACTGTTGTAAAGAATAAGCTTTTCTTCTTGCTTGTTAATATCAAGTTGATAGTTGACAGGTTATCTAGATATTTAAAGCATGTGGGCTCGTTAATAACATTTCCAAAGCCACAAGATGAGCAAAATACTGACATAACTTCTTAAGACATCTCAGAATTAAAATCATCCATCATTAGCATGTATGGAATGCTCATATTGTGAAGGAATTTTTCTGTTCCTAATTTAGGTGTGTTTTAACCAAAATTGAAAAGCCATTTTTTTGCGATATTCAGATCAACAAAGATTGCTCCAGATTGCAAGATCGGTTGTTTGAATGAGAAATATCAATGTTTAGTTTCTTAGATGGTAGAGTTTCTTTGAGTAAAATCATAATTGCTACATTCAAACTACTATTTAATATCATTGTTTCTTTAACAAGTACAAGTTTTATTGCTTTTAATTGTTTTTAACTGTTTTTAATAGGTTGTAGCTTTCTGTATATTCAACTATTTTTGTAAAGAAACATTTGCCTGAAAGATGTGTTGAATGTAGCAAGAAATATAACAACAAAATTTTTATATGTTTTTCTTATTGTATTCCTAATATAGGTTTGGATAAGATGCATTTATTCCGATTCACTTTTGTTATTTATTATGAGAAGGACATGGCTGACCAAAAAGTACTTGTACTGGTAGTTGTAGTTGAAAGTTTAGGATGTTATTAGCTAGCTTAACAGATTATTTAAACTGTAGTTCAACTCATATAAACTATCCATTTTGTTATAGTATGTCACACAGTGTAGCTGTAAATTAAAGGGATTCCGAGGTGAAAATATAAGTTGGGTTCATATGAAAGAGGAGAAAAAATGTTGAGTGTCAGTTTTTATTTCATCTCAATCCGACTTTTGATTCTTGAGTTATTTGAGTTTAAAGATTCGTCACTTAGGGAATTTCCCTAAATAGTTGAAGAATTTGTGATGTCATCT
>JANSTP010120674.1:0-12869 GCA_025330745.1 Cladonema radiatum | reverse complement strand
TCATAATTACTACTTTCCTGTAGAGTTTTAATCAGATATAAGCGGTACGTTTTGAGATATAGCTATTACATATTTTTGGCGATTTTTTGCCTTTTTGGCGCCCGATATAGAGCACTATATGTGTGAAATACCAAAAATACTGATAAGTTACTAACTGATTTTAAAATGAAGTTAATATTAATATTTCCAATCGTTTTATTAAATATTATTCTAGTTTCCTGTAAAATCGTCAAAAATAGGACCAAAAACATTGATTTTTGGCAATTTTGATGACGTCATCACATGGCCACATGACTTTCAGGGTCAATGTTTTTACTTTCTGAAACTTCAAATGGTACTTTATTTTCGAGGTAAGTTTCATTGAATTTGGTTGTGAAATAGCGATTTAAACCTAGAGAGGGTATTTTTTACACGATTTTTCACGATAAATCAAATATGCAAATATTTGAGCACGTATTTCTTGAAAGCTGCACGGAATAGAAATGGGAACTTTTGCAATTTCAGATCACCATATATGATACTAATAATTCCCACAAAAAAATTTTGGTTCTCAGAACCAGGTCATGAAACTCATTTTCTAGGCTTCTTTTTGAGCCTTAGCCAACGGTCTATTTCGGCACATCTATAGTCCGACATTCCGTTGTTCCGACAGCGCATCTAATAACTTCGCTACAATAAAAACTATTAGGCAAAATAAGAAAATAATTGGTCCACAATTAAACAAAAGGAAAAAATCAGTTATTAAAGCCCCAGAAACCTCTTACCAATGGCAGCAATGAAGTAAGTACTCTTTTTCGCTTTTACCGAAGAGATAAGTTTATGATGTATGCGCTCTGAGAATCCGATTAGATTATTATTTACACTATCAAAATCCGGAAAAGAGTCTAATGCTTTAGATTTTGGTATCAAGATATTGGTTGGTAAATTAGGTTAAATTCATTCTAGTTCGTAATTTATGAAGAAGTGACTTCCTAGGATTGACATTTTTAAGATGAGAACAAACATGGAACATGCATCTAGCGAATAAAGTGTTAAATAATACCGTTTAGTATTTCATTAAGCTATAAATACTCCGATGGCTCTCAATGTAAATACTTTAATAGCTCTATAAGTTTAATGTCAGTCTTTGCCCTTCAGCTGTATAATTTTATGGCCTTTCTCAAAATATGGAAAACAAAATACTTTTTAACCAAAAACGAAAAACTACAGTATAATTTTGGTAACTCGAACCCTGGAAAGCTCGAACTCGGGAAAACTCGACAATTGAGGCAATTGAATTGTCTAAGAGGCAATTGAACTATAGTCCCTTCTGATTACTCGAACTTTCGTTAATTTTTAGGTCCAGTAGAGGTTCGAGTTATCGAGAGTTTACTATAGTTCAAACCGCAAATTTTGAAACATTGTTTTGACTCAAGTTGAATGAAAAAGTATTAATGAATGTCTTTATATTCTCCGTACTATATCAAAGATTTAGATCTAGATAATTATTTATAAATCCAATCAACATAACAAATTTTACGAAAGAAAAAGAAGAAGTAAAACATTTTTCTACAGCCATCCAGTATTTATTGAAGGCAACGTATACTCATCAGGTGTTTCATATATTCAGCATAGAGGATCTTTCAAAAGTTCATTATTGATAACACAATATTTGTTGTCAAAGTTTTAATTGTAGAAGCACTTTATATGTGAGAATATCGCACTGTAGAATAATGTCGGACTATAGATACGTCGGAATTGAGAACAAGATAAGACAAGTGTCGCAATATGAAGATACTTTTTAATAAATTTGTCGGGATATCGAAATGTCGGACTAAAGAGATGCCAGAATAGCGAATAACACCTTAATGCCCGAAATTAGGGTGTGAAGCCGAAATGACTATGTTACTTTAAATAACGAATTGAATAGAATACTATTGAAAAGTTTGGACAAATAGGCTGAAAGGCAGTATGTTGGACGGAAAAATGTCAAGCAGAAAATAAATGACAAAAACCAAAATTCACCTTCAATAAAAAACGAGTGCTGTTTGAGAAAGAGTAGCCGGAGCACTAGATTGGATATTATTTTGACTTGGCATAAAAGAAAAAAAACTTTAGTTTTAAAACTTTTTTCTCAAACACTCCTACTTTAGTGGCTTGATAATGTGGCTAGTCAGTGTATATTTGACTCCAATTAAGGAAGCCTGGGATTTGTTTTTGAAAAAACGGTCCCGGTCTGGCTAAAGATTGGAATTTTTAGGTAGCCCAGTTAAGAAAACTCTAAAAATTATTCGTATCCACCAAAAAATATTCCTTATTTTTCCCGACTGGGCTGTTGTCGAGTGTGCGCCCAGTGAAAAATCTTTAAAATTTTGTCAGTCCGTTGAGTTTTAGGGACCTAACTGGGCTACTGAGAAAGGGGTGATAGCATAACTGACTTGTGTGAAGTGCCATAAGATGCAATTAATATTAATAAAAATAATGCTCGGTTTCCATTATTGCGAAAAATGAATTGTTTTTAATGAGATCTATGTTACGGAAGACCAAATGCATATTCATTCCAAAAACCAAAGTTTAAGTTCCAAAACCTATGTTTGAGGTATCGAAACAAGAGTTTAAGTCTCCAAAATGAATGTTCTGGACTTTAAACCTGTGTTTTAAATCTGTGGGGTGGAACAATACCTGAAACATGGATTTTAGATTTAAAGCATACAGTCAAAGCTCTAATTTACGGATACTCCAAAAGGCAGACAGCTCTAATTAACGGAAAAATTTTTTTCCCAGACAAAATCTGCTTCGGAGTTTCCAAGTTGTAAAGGCGGACATCTCTAATTAGTAGACAAAAATCCCTTCTTCAATAGTGTCCTCTAATTAGAGCTTTGACTGTAGTTTTAAAGTCCAAAGCATCGGTCCTTATCTCAAACATGGGTTTCAGTCTCATAAGATTGATCTAGAGCCGAAAACGTTCCAATTGTTGCGCTCGCATACCCTCGCTCTCCAGGATTTGAATAACCTTGAAACTCTAAGAAACTAGCAAAATTACGATTTGATTCATGCAGTATTACTGGTATCTCACTCGTGTTCTCTTTTCTCTTGGCCGTAGATCATCCGTATCCACTTATATTTACTCATCTCTTCTTTGTACGGCGCTTGTATGTATGTTTATAAATATCCCTTATTTGAGTAATTTGGGCAATATTACTTTCATGAGAATTTCGCTCTCATGACGCTTAGGTGCTTGAAATAAAGATGACGTATTCGGCTATCTTAGTAGAGCTGTTGATAAGATTTTATAACTAAAGAATATGCAAAACAATAAAATTCTAATTAGATCTCACTTCTCTCTCCATCTAAAGCTATTAATGGCTGAAAAACTCGAAAACACACTTTGAATACCGCGTTTTAGCATGTAAGGCCAATTGTTAAGACTAAAATTGTCAAAAAGTGTTATCCAGTAGCAATATACTGGTTTCGCGGTAATAAAGTTATCAAACAAAAAAAATTCCGATAATAAAGTTACCAAAAAAATCGGAAGACTTACCAATTATTTACAAATTTGACGCGATTCTTACCAATTATTATGAAAATTTAAAATTTTGACTGACATGGACGTTGAGACGAAAACGAGTTTTTCTGGATCCCTTGTTCCCGGAATGATGTCTTTTGAGGATGAACATGAAGATGAAAATGGGAAACGGTATTTTTGTTGTGAAAAAGCCCAATTTTAGAACTAAACGATATGATCGCCTGCTCAAAATCGCTGACGATTCATACAAAGCTCATTGTTTGAAGCGGTCACTTGACAAGACTATCAAACAGGTGATTGGGTCGCCTTCGAAATGATCACCACCAAAATCTCTGAAGTTTGGTTTTGGCATTTTTGTCAAGAAAACTATGTAATTAACTTAAGTAATTACCAATCTGTTTATAATGTAAATAGTAGCTTTTAGTTTAAGAACAAGTTGTAGTTATTTAACCGAAAATCCTGGGAGTATGCCCATAAAGTTTTATTTGAGGTAATTTTCACTTTATTATCGGACATTTTTGTTAGTAAAATATATTTATTTTATGAAATAGATTCAAATGAAAAATTAGGTTTTTGAGCAATAGCGTGCAAAAAAACATGACGTTTCTTTTATATTTCTTAGATGATAACATAGTGTAAAATAGAAGTTACTCTTCTGTTTCTGAGATGATAACTTGATGTACTCGATTGTGGATAACTTATCTACTTGATATAATGTCTCCAGGAAAGGTACACGAATCTGCCAGAAAACATCTGATAATGTTGACATTTTACACATGCAGATCTTTTACAAACGCCAGATAACATTATGAAATCATAATAAAGTCTCCGAAAAAAACTTCTTTTTTTACGCAATGAAACGTCCATTGGCCGATTTATACAAATAGCCGGGAGAAGTACTATTACTCGAGGCTCTGGTCTGAGAAGGCCGAAACTTGAAAAATCTAAAAAATATTAGCCCGTAAAAATTTTGCACGAGATAATATTTTCCTTTCTATTAGTCCGGTTGTCTAGCAAGGATTTTTTTCGGTAACCTCAACAAAGAGGGTATACAACAGTATTTCTCTGCAAAAAGTTAATATGGCACTGTAGATTGCATTTCCAAGTGTTGCCAAGCGGTACTAAGTGGGCAAAATTCTTTAGGGGGTCCAGAACTAATCACCCTATTTTGGGACTTCAAAACGTAAGTGAAGAACGAATTTTTCAAATAAGATTTTATTTTACACTTTCTTTTTCTGAATTTAGCCGTATTTTGCATTAAGAGGAGGAGGTAAATATTATGTGCATCTTTTTTAAAAAAATTGGCTCCTACAACTCACCCCTCAGCACGCCCTCATTGTTGGGCGTGGGTGGAAAATATTTATCGAATTTCAAAATCTTTCTGCAGTAATTTTACTTTCACTAAACCTTTTAAGTTCAAACTTTACAGGTGGGCGGACAACAACACGATGACTATATGTAGTCATGACGTCAAAATAACGTCAAGTCGTCAAAATAATGTCCTTTTTTTGAAAAAATGCGATTTTGTATTTTTGATGTCTTCTTGCCACGTGACTAGACCCAAAAACGCAAATGTTTTGGATAGATATTGGCTGTTGCTATTAGCAGAAAACGTTTCATCCAAAAATACAGGCCTAAAGCAAAATGACTAAATTTTTGCTCTTTTGGCACCCTTGAGGAGGCACTTTTGGGTCGAAAGTTCTAAAAATTTTATATGGAATAAAATCTACTATATTTTTGAATTGATTTAATTCATTTGTCACTTTCTGGAAAACGTTTTAAGGAAAAAAGCAAAGGAAATAAAGGAATCTTGAAAATGGACCTTTTCTTGCAGTTTGATGACGTCATCACCTGGTCACATCACAATCCACATAGCGTAACAATATGATTTAAGAGCATACCCTGACCCATGATTACACCTGTGGCATCAAGTAGAGTCAAGGCCCTCTTTCACTCAAATTCAAGCTGGGCCATCATAATGACAGCAGTATAGTTAACTCACAAATACACTAAACCATACTATTATATTATTTTGTATAAAAACCTATCTGCATATCCATAAGGTGGGCAACAACAACCTCGTAATAGGTAATTAAGTCATCACTCATGTCACTCTGTGTCAGTGCCTAACTCAAACCGGGAAAACGCATACCCGAAGCCTTCTCACCAGGATCAGGAAAAATCAAGTATTTTCTATACATGCAGATTGTTTCAAGAAAGGAATACAGTAAAACAGCTAGGGTAATCATCTAAATGTGGTTACAATGTCTAATTGGCTTCGTTTATTATTTGAAACTAAAACAGAGAACACACATAGGTCGTGTCCAACTATTTAACTTGTTTTAGCCGTTGGCTAGCCCCCTAAATAAATAGGTCAACTAATAAACGTCAAATAATATAATTAAGAGAACACAAACAGTATGAATTTTAACAACATATATATTTCAAAAAAATAGAAACAATGAACAAAAATTCTCAACAAAATGTTTTTGGGTCGATATTTTTATTCTTGTAATCTTCAAGCAAATCTTCAGCATTTCTGAGAGTAATAATAAGACTATAAATTCAACAAAACGTTGTTTCGATTTCAATTTCTAGAGGGTAGAATGTGCCAGGAAAAAAAGTAAGAAATCGCTATTTGGTATATTGAAATGTAGGGGGAATATATCAGTTTCAGCAAGCTGCAGCATGTGTTTATACCTTTTGTTTGAAAAGGTGGTGAAGGTTCATGTTTTCAGAAATTTTTCTCTTGAGCTCTGGTTCTGCTTTAAAATGATTCCTTCACCCTTCAACCCTTCAACCTCTGAACTAAGAATTCTGACCTCTGAATAAAGTGATGTTAAAATGAGGAATTTAGCATTTTAAGAGCTTGTTTTAAAATATGGAAGCCATTTTGCACATTTAATCGAGAAAAGTCAAGTTTTCTAGAAAACTCGGGTTTTCTCACCAGAAATACCGAGTTTCTTGAGAAAACTGGAGTTTTCTCAGAAAACCTGAGTTTTTTAAAAAACTCGAGTTTTCTAGAAAACTTGAGTTTTCTCAAAGAAACTCAGAATTTCTTACTTCGTCAGAATAAAAAACTCGAGTTTTCTGAAAATTGACGTGCATTTTCTATTCAATTGAAGTGACTTTTTAATTACGTCGGCTTTTGTAGTCGTAATTAGAAAGTCGAGATTACTCAAACAGTTATAATTATGAAGATGATCAATAACATAAGGATCATATATCAGATTACTCAATCAATAATGTTCAAACTAGATATTCTAATCGAAGGTGTACAAAAAATAGGTTTATAAAAGATCTTTTCCAATCTCCTCCATGGCCCATTCTTACCCAATCTCCCCCATTCCATTTGACCATGTTTCGCCATATTAATTTTAATTCAGAATGCAACCCATTTCTTATGAGACACCGAGAGTCCAAAAGGTTTCTTAGCTATGCCTCAATCTCAGAAATTTCGTATAGAAAGTTTATTAAATTTTAATTAATAACAGGTAAAGCATTCGATCATTTAATCCTTGTTTTAATACAAGATTTGTATGGCCTAAATAGCGCCTTCTTTAGCTTATATCGCCGTCTGTAAAAATAGTTTCTTAACAAAAATTTTCCACGTTTTCCTATTATCAAAAGTCTTTACATTTTCGGCATGCCAGAGTCTTATGAAAATACGTTTGTCTTAAAATTTCTTTGCATTTCACGGTTCATTGTTAGAAACGCAGAGAGGCTGCCAGCAAATAGTAATATAACCGTATAGAATTTCTTTCCAAATAGAGAATAATGTACGTGATTGCCAAACAGGTTTTGAAATTATTGATCATTCCTAGACTCCTTTCCTTAAGGGTCCAAGAAAAGCTCTTTCAAAATCTCGGAAATTAGAAAAAAACTTTTTTTCAGAGCAATCTTGATATAGTGCTTTATTGATAGCGGCAAAGTCTCTCATATCTTTTTAAAAGGCCAATGTCAAGCGTACCACAAATGAGTTACTGCTAGCTGCATTTTCTTCTGCCAGTTCAATATAACGTTTTGTTATATTATCTGTTTGAGCTCGCTTGACATTGTCGCTTTAAACTCAACTTCATTCATTGTTTCATTATTTAACTTACTTTCCCTATTACTTTCTGAAATATAGAGAACATTCTTATATAATTTTGCTATAATTACTATATTATTATACCTATTTTTGCTAATTACTTTGCTAATTTCTGGTCATTATTTTGTAATGATTTTATAAATAACTCAAGTTTTCTAGAAAATTCAAGTTTTCTAGAAAACCCGAGTTTTCTCAAATCTGAGGAAACTCGATTTTTCTCAGAAAACTTGAGTTTTCTGAAAAATCTCGGTATTTCTGGTCAGAAAACTCAAGTTTTCTGCTGAGAAGACCTGAGTTTTCTAAAAAACTTGAGTTTTCTCGATTAAATGTGCAAAATGGCTTCCATATTAAAAGTATATTGCTCATATTATCCAAGTCTTCTTTAACACTATTTCATAGGCTTTTTATATACGTCAAATCTCAACGATGTTCAATAAAGCTTACAACAATTATTAAATGCAATGTAATATTTCAAAACCTGATCTTAAGTGTCACGTGGCCAGGTGCTGACTTCATCAAAATGCCAAAAATAGCTATTTTCAAGGCCTGTTTATTTCCTTTGCTTTTTACCTAAAAGGTTTTCTACAAAATGATGGAAATGAATTAAAAAAGTATAGTAGATTTTTTTCCATATAAAGAGTTTAGATATTTCGACGCAAAAGTGTTGTTTAAAGGGTGCCAAAAGAGCAAAAATTTAGTTATTTCAATTTAGGTTTGTATCTTGGAAACTTCATTGTATCTTTGGAATAAACTTTTTATACTGCTAGCAACAAGAAAATTATATCCAAAATATTTGTGTTTTTGGATCTAGCCACATGGCAAGGTGAAAACGTCACAAAAACACCAAAATCGCATTATTTGGAAAAAGGACGACATCAGCAAACAATGATGTTATTTTGATGTCATGACGTCACTATTACGTCGAGATATAGTCGTCATGTTGTTGTCTGCTCACCTGCAAAGTTTGAGCTTAAAAGGTTTAGTAAAAGTAAACTTACTGCAGAAAGAGTTTATAATTCGATAAGTATTTTACACCCACGCCCAACACAGAGGGAGTTGTGAGGAGGAGTGGTAGGAGCTAACTTTTAAAAAAAATGCACAAAAAAATACTACCTCCCCCTCCTAATGCAAAATAGGTTTTAACTCAGAAAACAACAGTATAAAATAAAGTCTTATTTGAAAAATTCGTTATTGACTTACTTTTTGACCCCTTAAAAACGTTTGCCCACTCAGTACCGCTTGGCAACACTTGGAAATGCAATCTAGAGTGCCTTATTAACCCTACTGTTCATGGGCTCTTTGAAGATCGTTAGACTCATGGGTGGGGGTAAAAACTACTCTCCCAGGTTAAAATCTCTTATACTCAAGCAATTGCCATGAAACTTTGCACGAATATTAAGTATCATTAGTATTTTCTAAAAACAGAAAGTTTACCCCCTTTGGTCACGTGATCATGTTATTACGTCATTAAAAATACCCCAAAATTGACATACTTTTTTATTTATAGAAGCAAAAATTCGAGCAAAAAAGAGCGACTTCAAAACACTTCAGATAGTAATTTTTGGTGAAAAGGACTGAAATTATATGTACTTTTCAAAAAAATGCATTTTAATGGAAATGTTCCAAAAATTTGGCCAAAACAAGGGGTTTTTGGACGAGGACTTTTTTAGAAATTTTTTAATACAAACATGTGTGTAATTTGTCGAATGTTGTGTGAATCACCATAAAACTACACACGATTGTGTATTCTGATGAAGTAAACAGATATAAATCCGTTTGGTTGTTTATAGCCCACCGAAAAAGTGATGACGTCATTAATAAACTCCCAAAATCGAGTTTACGGTTCGAACGGCGTCAAATCCGTAATGACGTAATTTGCATGTCGATGGTCAGTTCATACTATATTCTAACAAAATAAGTTACTAAACCTAATATGAAATTAAAACTGTCAGATATATGAGAAAATATTTGCAACAATTTAAAAAAACGTCCTACCATGGTAAAATGATAATGTCATCACAGAGGATTGAGTCCGAGTTAAAAAAATATTTTTATTTCATGATATTTTAAATTAAATTTTGTGCATGCAGTCCAAATTTCATGTAAAAATATTAACTACATCAGAATTTATTAAAAGAAATCATTTGGGGGGGGGGGTAGTTTATGAACGTACTTCATGAAGAATAGGGTTAACCTTTTGCAGCAAAAAAACTGTTGTATACCCTCTTTGATGAGGTTACCGAAAAACTCCTTGCTTGACAACTGGACTATATTAAGAAAAAAAAGAGACATTCTGAAAACTAATAATCTCCTTAAATAATATCATTCGAGAATACCAACATTTAATTATCTTGTCTTAACAATGTGATGACGAGATTGCGACCCTACAGGACTTCCGTAAAATCTAAGTTAATTAATAATGAAAGTCTTGTGATAAACCTTTCTTAAATTTTTTATACTTCGATTATTTCTTAGCATAAACTCTGTCAAATTTACAACGTATAATGAACGTTGAAATTTAATTAAAATACGTTTTATTAGAAAAAACACAACAAGAGTCCACATGGGCCAACAATTCCCGTAGGATTTGCCAAACATGCTGAATTAACGCGCTAAAAATATGGCATCAGTCCTACCAAGTTTCACCACCCCGGGTATCAAAGATATCTTTTGATAAAAGAATAGGCAACCTCATGTGATCTATGATGCCATCACATTCAGGCGGGGTCAGAAGGTATGAGTAAGAGTCAAAACGTGTGGGATTCAAACGGCATCAGTCCTACCAAGTTCCTAAGTATTGCAGATAAGCAAATATAAAGGAAAGCGTGGCATCATGTTGTTTATGACAGTATGACTGTCAGCAGAGGGTTTTGGTGTAAGGGTGAATGTCAAAGGCTGCTTCTATGGATAAAAACGAGAAGTCATGTTTGTGCATAGACTACAAAGAAAGGAAAGGATGAAATCATCTAATCTATGGCGTTATCACTTTCAGAGGGGCTCTGAGAGTATGCAGGAGAATCCAAAGTTGCAGAACGTCAACAACATCCGTCCTGCAAAGTTTCATGACTCAAAGTATTGTAGATAAGCTACCATGAAAAAATATGTGAATGGCCGTCATTTATGACGTCATCACTGTCAACATGGGGTTAAATCACGTGATTCATAACGTCATCACTGTCAGAAGAGAATTTTCGGGTAGTGGTGAGTATCAAAAATTGCAGGATTCCAAGGGTATCAGTCGTGAAAATGTAAAATTATTTTATATGAGCTAGTGATCACTCTCAGCAGTAGGTCTTGGGGGTAGGAGTTAGGGTCAAAAGTTGTAGAGCTGAAAGAGCCTCACCAACGCCAAATTTCATTTGCCTTCTCAACGCCCCCTGAAAAATTGTAGGCTAGTGTCTCGTAACAGAAAAAATTTGGAAGCTAGGTATGTTCTTTATATACATTTTTGTATGCAATTTGCTAAAATGACCAGTGGGAGGCATCTTACAATTTTATGAAGTAGTAGTAGTAGTAGTAGTAGTAGTAGTAGTAGTGGTAGTAGTAGTAATAGTAGTAGTAGTTTTAATTGCCCTAATGTTTAACTGTATTCTGCCCTAATGTTTAATCCGCTGCCCTAATGTTTAACAGCCTTGCCCTCATGCTAAAGTTCTCCGCCTTCATGTTAAAAATATGGACCTCATGTTTAAAAATCCAATCTTTTGCAGAAATGAGGCAATCAAGGCAAACAATAAGTTGACTTGTTGTGATGTGTCTGGTGGTGGTGGAAAGCCTCCTATTTAGCTAGCTACCGAAAAGAGCAGAGGCAACAACCAAAGTCTTTTTGATGTTGATTAAAAATTGTATAAAGCAGCAAACAAAATTAAATCATTAAACTGAAAAGAAATTGAGTTGAATGTTGCATGAATTTGGAAGACTAGATTTGGAATATTGTCATTCAATGGAAACGTGACAGTTTGATTTCTTTTAGCTGACTGAGCTGCATTCTCAGTCTTGAACAGACTGAGGCTCTTTGGTAAAGTATTTTGCATTTTTTTATAGCTAGTACTAGATTTGCCAGAGAAGAAAATAGCTAGCTAGGTACTGGGTAAGCATGAGACATTTTGAATGCAGAGAGGCTAGATCTAGAAGAGGAATTTTTGTTGTGATTACTGATTGGGCAGGAGGTATACCTCAGCCTGTCAGCAGTTTTTTACTGAGCATCAGTATCTTTTTCAGATTTTTTCTGTTCTTAGTTATAGCCATAGAAAACATATCAACGGTAAGACTTTTAATAGAAGAGCAAAGGAGTTTTTTACTGTTTTAAGTTTTGTGTTGATTGCAAAAAAAGGCCAGTATGTGAGTGAGTGGACATCGGCATGCACAATGTAGTCAGTGAGTGAGTGAGTGGGCAATGCAGGACATCAACACTGTTGGAATGTTATTTCCCAATTAGAAAAATGAGGCATAAAATTTCTCAAGAGAGAATTGGACAAACTTTCAGTCTTCCAGGGGGGAGGGGGGCGGCAGGTTTCTTAAAAAAAATTTGTCTTCGACTTCCATGTCCAACCAGGTTTAGGTAACAATTATGTTCAATAAAACTTAATTTTTACACTTAGTTTGTTGCGCTTATTCAGAGTTTTTTTCTTATGTACTGTCACATTTGAGATCTCAGGAAAAATTGCGGAACTATCAAACTGATCTAAGGAAGTAATAAATTAAAGTTTTGTTTAGACCTTCAGCGCTGAAGCCTAATTTCCAAGGCAGTCCTGTATAAACGCCATTACTGACTTAGGTAATGTAATTATGCTCCTATATGTGCTCACAATCATTTCCTGACGAAAAGATATTGTGCTCATTAGATGACCAAGGCATGTGTTTGAACTCGGTACCCTAAGATGCAACAAACCTTATATATTTGCTGCCGGATGTGCCACCAACTGCTCTACACCCCCCTTATTATGGATGAAATGGTATGGATGAAAAACTTTTCAACATGCTCTCCCTCCAAACAAAACCATGGGAAGTAGGTAAAGTCTTTTTCTCTAAAATGTTAAGACGTGGATATTCTGCCAGCACCGACAGAATAAAGACCCCTCTTTATTCTGCCGGCAGATGAAATAACCTGTCGAATAACGGCAGTTCTTTATTATACTGGTTTATAATTTTTTTTAACTTTTAATCTTTAACAATGAAATAGTTTTAAACTTCACTCCTTTATGTTTCAAAATAAAAAAAGAAACACTAAAACTTTTGCTAACTTCGGAACCCATAAATCAGTTTGTTTCAACATTT
>JANSTP010120563.1:0-12870 GCA_025330745.1 Cladonema radiatum | reverse complement strand
TGTATTTTGGAATGCTTTTTTAAACCTGACAAGCTTTTGCATATTTTCCCACATTCAACACATTCAAACTCTTTTTTGGAAGCAGTTTTTGCAACATCAAGGAATTCTTTCTCTAAATCTTCATTTTCTTCTAATGCTTCTAGTATCGCTTCAAAGTCTTGGTCAAAATAAAAGTCATCTTCATTTGGGATTGCCATTTCGCCTGTGCGGCCTCGTTGACTTCTTCCTTGTGAATGCACCTAAATCGCTCACCTCGTTTTTTTTTCACTGATTTCAACATCACGAGAATTTTCCTTTGAAGTTTGCTGCCTTTCCTAACCAATTTGTATTCTACGGACTTTGCTCAAAGAAAGCATACATGGCAATTATTATTACAATTCTCAAGCAAATAGCATAAAATGTCCCAAAAATATAAACCAACATGTGGGGTTTTAAAAACTGGGAAAATTGAACCTTCAAGTCACGTGACTAGGTGATGACATCATCAAAAGCTTCAAAAGGAGGCTATTTTCAAGGTTTTTTATTTACTTTGCTACTTTCCAATAAAAGTTTTCCAGAAAACAAATAATGATAGAAATCAATCTAAGCTTATAGTAGCTTATACTCCAGAAAGAATTTATAGCCATTTTGACCTACAAGAGCACTTCTAAAGAGTGCCAAAAACGCAAAAATTCAGTTATTTCAATTTAGAGCTTTTTATTGAGAATGACTTCGTATTTTTGTATTTTTCGTATAAATGGGTCATGTGATAAGGTGATCACGCCATCACAAACTCAGAAATAGCGATTCTTCGAAGAATGCTGACATGTGCAAAGAACATGGCAAATGACAACGACATATATTCCCCATGTTGCCGTCTACCCACCTGTGAAGTTTCAGCATGGAAAAGTTTAGTGTAAGTCAAGTTACTGCAGATCACACCCACACCCGAAAAGGAGGGCGTGGTGAAAGGGAGGGGGATGGTATGGTCTAACCATGCCAAATAGGGTAATGTATATATGGTAGATTCACAAGAGAGGGAGTAAAGAGCTACCAGCTGATAACCTCTAATACTGAGCCATTTGAGGTAAAACCTAAAACATATGGATTACAATTAGCAGTATTTAAAATGTCATTTTTAACTCCCCTCCCCCTAGGTTACTTGATCATTTGATCATGTCATCATAAATAAAGTTGGAATGAAAAAAGCCGTTTATATGGGATTTTCACAAAAGAGCTACATTTTATCAATTTTCTATTATGTCATGGATATTTTACAAATCATGCTGAAAGTAAGGTTTTCTAGGCTTTCTTTGGAAAAATTTGACTGACTGGCGTTTTGGAAGTTCTCTGCCATGGACGCTGCCGGCTATTATTTTTGGAAAAATTTTGCCACCATAATCTTTCTTTTAAAATTTTAGAAAATGCCTGCAGAGCTATTTTAGGAGAACCTGGACAGGAGGGAGTAGGTGCGGTATCCACCCCCCCCCCCCGACCCCAACCAGATGTGGTTAGAGAGTGGATTACATAACTTTATGGCAGTATGTTGATGATCATGATACTCAGATATTATAGCACTGTGGCGCTCTTTTTGTTCTTTAACTGAAGGTCAGCGACAGGATATTCACAAAAGCTCTTTTAAAGAAAAATCCAGGCATGCACCATAGGATAGGATCAATAAAACCGATTAAATAAAACAACAAACATAGAGAATTTTAAAATATACACTATGAATTTTAAATCAAAGGTATTGTACTCATTAAAGGGCAGCGGCAAATGGAGGAATTGCAGTAATCTAAGTGCCATTTTTCGGAGATCATTTTTTCAAATTTTTTTACATGGTGATGTCAAATAAACTCATGTGCCTGTTCAATTTAGGAGGAAAGTTTGCCGCAAAGAAAGTTCTGTAAGAATGAATTTATACCAGGTTATTCTAGATAAAGTTTGTTTTATTTTCAGAATAGTTTAATGTTTTGATTGATTATTTACTTTGCATTGGGATCCTAACACTCAATGTTGGCTTGATTTTCAAAGTTGCCTGTTTCGGTATCTGAAGGCTCTATGCACACGGAGTTTGTAAGCTAAATATTCTAAATATAGCTGCATATTGTCAAGGGAGCAATGAAAACGTCTCTTCCAGATAGGGTTAAATTAAACCTACAGTATCAAAATCAAACACATCAAGAAAACTGAAGGCCTCTTGAATTTGAGACATTGATAAAACAATTAAAACGTGCAGTTCTCAAAGGTTCATTCCCTCCGATTTTTGATTCCATAAATGAAGAAGGTTCAAAATAGAAAGAGTATGAACTCATTGAAAACAACTGTATTAGTAATTACAGTTTTGTTAATTCACGCAACTAACAAAACATTAATTATTTTTCACCAACTTCTTCCATAAAAGTAATTTTTTATCTGCTGAAAATTTAATTGTTTCACATCAATAAAATAATTAAAAAAATAATTCCTCCTTTGGCTAAGAATAACCGACAAGTTTTGTGGAAAAACGTCTGTATAACTGAGGAAGTCCTGAGAGTCTTTCAATACTGTTTCTTGTCTGGAGAGATATTTCCATCCCAATTTCCATGTATTAAAAACTATTGAGATAGTCTTGTAAAACAAAAGATTTTAAGGTTTCTTCAGGAGACTGCATATGCAACTTCGAAGATATCTAGAACGTCACACTTTAAATATATTCTGGCTACTTAGTTACCCATAGGTTGTTTATAGGATTAGGAGCGTTATAAGATCGAGATTATAAAATATTGAAAATTGCCGCTGCTTCTACACAAATTGTTGATGATGAATTTTTAGCACTTTGAGCTCACACGCTATGTTTAATTGCTTATTTGAAAGAAAAGAAGCAATTAAAAATGACAAAAGGAATCATATAAGTTCCTACTCTTTCTGTTTAAAACCTCCTTCCATAAATGAAAAGATTTTTACATTTTGAGTAATCACTGAAAATTTTGGATGAAAATTCCTTCTTCTTCTTCTGGATTTATGCGTTCTCAATAGTGTCCCACTAGCCGATCTGTTTGTTTTTTAACATCTGTGAGTGAATGCAATTTCTGTATTTTTCTTCTTTTTGGAAAACATCAAATGATCATATCTCAAAAAGTCAAAGTAACTGTTCTCTCTCAAAATTCACATTTATATCGAATGAGTAAATGAAAATTTCTGCAGGAACGTACCTTTAATATTTGTTCCTTCAATATTAATTTTCAATATGTTTCTTTGTATATGTAGCATCAGATAGATACACGGAAAGGGAAATCCATGGTGTGTTGTGAAATGTCCAAAAGCACACCCGGATTGTAAAGGTGGCTGTGGACAAAGGAACGCCTCTGTCGAGGGCCAGGCAGTTACCAGGCATTCGTCAAGCAGTAGCGACAATGAGTCATCGTCATCAGAAAGTGATAAATGAGATTTAAAAACCCTAACTTCATATTATATAATAATTATCTTCACTATTGGCCTTTTTAGAAGAGAATACATTTTTTTGTGTCCTGTGAATAATTTTTAACCCTGCTTTCAAAATGGTGTCCATTAAAAATTTAAACCAACACCCGTCTGAACCAGCAGCTTTTAACAAAATTAAAGAGAGTATTTAATTGCCATGATTTCAGTGCTTCTACAAGAATCATAAATGAACTAGTCCAATAGAATTAGAGCAAAAAAATGGCTAACCTAGAAAAAAATCATATCAAGACGTTTTATATATTATTTTAAATGTAATTTTCTTGACTTTTCAACGGTGTGTGGTGTCAAATTTTTTAGCTTGGGCAAAAAAAGTTATGAAAAAAAATCTGATATGTGGTAAAATATGGAAAATCCCTGAAAATAAAATATGTGGTAAAATCATGTAGTAGTTTCGGTTTGAAATTTAAGGGTTATTATAGAATAGATATTGCTATGGATTGACAAATTTAGTGGAGCAAGTTGATTTTATTGATAGAAAGAGAAAGTTGGCGTTGGCTCCTTGCTTATAAATGTTCCAAGATATGATGACTTCACAGTCTACAGTACGCTAAAAAAGAGTTCTAAAATTTCATACGTTTGACAGAAAATTGCATGTTGACCGTCCATTAACAAAAGACATAGGATTAAAAATGACACTAAAGAACAATATACAGTTTTTAATTTTCAATATACAGTATACCAATGGATCAACAATTGTATGCTGATCATTAAAACCTATTCTAGAAGTTACTGAGTTCACTTTTAAAGAACGAACCGAATTCGTTCTGTTAATGGCTAATAATTAACAAATGAAATAATAGTTTTCAGAAACTTCAAGACCACTCAGTCTAAAAAAAATTCCTAAATAGACTACAAAAAGTGTGCAAGCTGATAAAAGATTGTAAGCTAATTTTAATCACTGTTAAATAAAACCTTCGTGGTCATAAATGCCTACAGAGGAAGCCACAGGACCTGAATACGGAAATTTTCACTCATATATGTTTTGTTTGTAGAAAAAAATAAAAGATATCACTGATGGATTAACAACCAGTGATATCATCAAAGATATCAATCAATCCATCATATGAAATACCTGGAGATTTTAGGAAAATGCTGAGGCATAGCCTTATTATAAGTGGGTTCAATTTCATTCCTTTTATTCCTGTTTTCCCTTGCAACTTTGAACGTTTTAGTTGCTGCTGCCAGAGGAATCATTTCGGGGAGTCCTTTGGAAATTCAGGGTTATGTTTATCAAGAAGTACTTTTTAACTAGTCATTCACTGATTTTGGTAAAGTTATACTTTCTTCTGAAAGGATCTGCTCAAGTTTTTTTGCTATTACGCCTGGTAAGAGCTTTTCTGAGGTTTTCTGTCGTTTGTTGTTGCTCTTCACATTTCGAAATGAGATCATCTCTAGCACAGTATATCTTAGGTGAGGTTTTTTAGGTCCATCTGCCGTGGTTTGTTGACAGTGTGAACCGACATTCAAAATTTTGCATATTGCGGCACAATTAGCACGTCAGGTATCAAATTTGAAAACTAATTTATGACAACCACTAGATCGTATGGTCGTCATGTCACCTCACAGTAGGAAAACAATTATTTTTGATACATGCTTTAATATTTTTACTTTTACCATAGAAAACGAAGCTTTTCAAATCAATTGTTAGTTCTATGGGTTCTTATATGATGACATTTTTCTTCAAATTTCATGCAGCAAGCCTATGGCATAAATGGAAACAGAAGAGAGCTCAAAAATGGTATTTGTTGTTTTATTTTTTCGTGTTGTACCTGCCACTGCATTTCAAAGTATAATTGATCCGCTACATGATGTCACAGGCATGATAAACCAGCACGTGGAAAAAAGAAAGCCTTGTCGCGTCATAAGGGGATATTTTCTTCAATAACTTGAGTGCTAAAAAGATTTGGGAAAACAGGACTTCGCATTTGAATTTTTCCCAAAAAGACCTTTCAAAAGCGGTAAAGTTGTTTGCGACCTTGGAGTCCACCTTTAAGTTCCTATTTAGTACTAACAAACCAGAGCCATCTGAAAGTTGTATAATAGATTGCAGTTAACATCTGCAAAAGCACAGTTAATACAGTGGCATGACGCAACATGATTTTAACCACTTTTTTCGTCAAATCGAGGGTAATTCTAAAACCATCACACATCTTCTTTTTCCGATAGAGCATCTTTTTGTAATGTCTTCACAATTATTGGCCTGATATTCTCTTGAGTAGACCTGACCTATCCTGTGTTCCCTATCTATTCAAGATAATGTCTACATGACAATGTCATTGATAAAAGTAAAAATCGCAATTTCAGTATGTTTATTCGAAATACTGAAATGCTCATAGTGCAATAGAGTTGACTAAGAAATAAAAATGATTCTCTATACTTGTTGCAATCCTTGGCCATAATATGTAAATTAAAGAATGTCAGGACGTCAAACACAATGATGGTCGAGAAAATGAGGTCATTTATCGAATTACATGAGGCTGAATATGTAATAATAGTCAATAATGCAAGAAGCATCGATGCTTATCCTAGAGTACATGCTCCTGAGGAGTTGTCTCAGGAGTTGATCCTGAGGAGTTGTCAAGATTTTGCACAATTTTTTCAACAAAGAGGTAAGGTAATTAGTCAGTATTGAAGATGAATATCAGGCTTGCCAAATACTCACAGTTAAACAAAGCCATGCACATCAGACTTTTGATGTCTAACACGTGCAGAGGTGGACAGCCGGGAAAACTTTGATCTGAAGACTAGAGATTGGTTGAAATGAGCTGAATGTTAGGTACTAATGCTTCAGATTGATGGTACTATTGAGATGGGTTACAAAAGCCCTGTGCAAAATGAGTGAAAAAAAGAGAAGCAATTTTCTTTGTTGGAAAAATTATGTATACTCTGTAGGAATATTTATTACCTAAGAATAAAACGCTGTACTGAAGAAGTTGTAAATACTATGTACTCGTTTCTTTTAAAAGAACCGGTAATATTTAACCCAAAATTGTTTTTATTTTTTAGACAAAAAGTAGGCGGAGTCTCTCTTTTTACTACTGTTATTTATTGATATTGTTCAATAATAAAGAGAATGAAGGATGTTCTTTCAGCCTGACTATAATGACGAACCTAACTTTAAAGTTGTTTCTGTAAATAAAATTTTTGTATTTTAGAATGTTTATGCACCTTAATGTTCCACTGAGTAAATTATTATTATTATTTTCATGCAGTCGTAATCTTTACAAAATAATGGAATAGATTACATAATGAAAGAGGGTTTGTAGCTTGTAGTAGAGTATTAGTGCAATATGCACAATAGTAAATCTTTCAATATAAAAAAAAACAGGTAGGAAATATGAATAACAAAACACTGTTGATCCTCGAATTCAGTCAGAAATTTAGATACCAATATTTAAAAGGATATGAATCAATGGCTTTTTCATAAGCAATATATTTTTCCAGTTAATCCTTGGTGTAGTTCCGAATTCAGTCATTTTGACGGTCATATGTTGCTTAGTTGTTGCTTTTTGTTAGCGTATTTTCTTATTTAGAAAGAACCTCAAAGTTTTCGTTAGTACTAATCTACTGCACTTGCATTCATATAATTTAACTTCATTTGAACTTCATTTTGATTGGTTTGCTTCTTTTGAATAGAGTCGTTCATTAATAATGCCCTCCTTCTGATTGGTTTGCATCAGTTGACATCGGGTCGCCCATTAACTGGATCGAAAGCAGAGCAGCGCAAACCTTCAGTTAAGACTTCTTTTAAAGAAATACCAAAGATAACTACAGCCCACCAGACATCAGACGTTCATTGGACGTCCATCAGACGTTCAATAATCACCCGTCCGTCCATGGACGACTTTCGGACGTCTATTGGACGTCCTTGTTCGGTCTGTCCATTTTTGGACCTTATTTGACGTCCTTTCGACGTAACACTTTTGTCCGTCCAAAATTCGACCTTGGATAGACTTAATTGGGCATTTCTTTTAATTATAGGAATTTAACGCCATTAGTTTTGAGCGTATTCTATCACAGATAAGTTTAATATATATCGAAGGCTACACACAAGTTACTTTAAAGACTTTCTGCAAAAGTCCTTGGGGGATATAGTGTTAGAAATGATAGTCATGGTTTTATAATGTCAGTCAAATTACATATCATGGTATAAGTTTGAAAGAGTATACGTTGATGGCCTACGTTCTTATCACGCTGATTGTATGACGAGATTTCATGACTCTAAACTGGAACTAAGAATAGCCTTTATATGAATATTAGGTGTGCAGAGGAATTTTGGCAGATTTTTCCGTATTCCAGTTGCACCAGATTTTTCTTACATTGACAAAATTTTCCTACATTTCTCATTTTTCCAAATGGTAGAAGCCTCTAATTAACCCTTTTCTATTGGGGATTTCAATAGACATTAAAAGAGTAGGACGAGGCGTAGGGCATTCTGATTAAAGCGCACAGCTATTAAAAATCTTCAAACTTTAGGGGAGTACTGTCAAAAAAATAAAAAGGGGCATCAAATCTTGTGTAGTTTATTATCTTAGGAAGCTGCACCATGGTTGGATCAGACGGGGAAGAAAATCTTTGAAATTTATACTCTAGATTGCTGAAAAACAATTCCAAAGTAAAACTGTTTAAAACCTCTAAAAACTTCAAAACAACATAAAAATTATGAGAAACAAATATAGTAATAGGTAGTTAAACTTGAATACTTTACGGGGAGAGTGTTTCACGGGGAGTAGGTTTCGCGTTTTTACACTTTTTGGGCTTTTTCGCGAAATTAAGGCACCGCAAAATTGACTGTCATGTAGATTTGTAAAAATCTATCTCACGCGAAATAGTCTGGGAAGTCAATTTGCGAAAGTTCATTTCAAGGAAATGGTGTTTTTCTAATTAAAAAGTTATATTGAAATGTATTATTTATTTGCAATAAATGTATTTGAGATTTGATTTTTCTTTCGCATATTGCAGCTATTGTCATTGAGTTGTTCTTTTTGCTGTTTATTTTTTCTTTTTTTTTTCTTTTTTTATGTTATTGACCGTGATTAGCAATTTGCAAGTGCTTTTTCCCATAGGTGGCTTAAAATTTTATCTTACCCAAGTGATACTTTTTAAGTCTCCTACCGATCTAATTTATATTTATTAGCTAAATACTGTCGTTTTTGATAACTGATATCAATTCCATTTGTTTTATGATTGTATTGTAATATTTAATTGTATATTAGTTTGCTAGTTTTTTTTTCTTGATCGGTGAATAAATATTTTATCTATCTATCTGTCTATCTATCTATCTATTTATGTTTGAAGTAAACAAGTCTCCACTTTATTCCTCACAGTACCAAAAAATTTAGATAAAAAACGCAAGTGTTTATCGCTTTATCTAACACAAAATCCAATCTTCTAGTGGAACATGAAACTTTACTTTGCATGAAATAGATTTTTTATTGCTGCTTTGGGAAAATAAATCCGTGACTGTTTTCTTCGCGAAACTTTCTCCCCATAAATTAACACCAGACCAGCTTATTTGTATACTACAGCAAGTGATTAGTTGTTCCATGGTTAAAAAATCAATTCTAAATCTTTTGAAAAAGTCAAAAGTACCCTCCGAGGATACCTCGCTAAACTTACACCTGGACTTAAGCGCAGAAACGTGATCCTCTTTTGAAACAGTTTCATAAAATTTCGGGGGGTTATTAAGGTGTAATTTAGTTCTGCTTCTAAACACCATACTATATTAGTGATTACGTGATGCACCAGAATGTGACATGGTGAAAGTTATTCATAGGGTTAATAATGATGAAATAAAAAGGAACTTTCTTCTGCATTGTTTCAGAGTGTGGAAAAGCTGGTCGTTATCGATTTTTTAGCAATGGTTAATGTTAACGAAGCCTGTATTGGACCAATTTGTTGCAATTGCCGAAATAAGCAGAACTTCGTTTTGTGGCTCCAATGGAGTAGGTCTAGTATACTTTATACTAAATTTCTGTTCCCAATTCGAAATGCTAAACATATAAACTTTTCATTTAGACTCGCGACTGCAATACTGTATCGGTGAAAAAGAAGTCGTCCTAAAGTGACTAAATGTTGGTTAATTTGTTACTAACTTTTACACAGACCAATTTTTTTTACTGATGTTTCTTTTTCTTTTGTCAAATCTTTTTAGATCAATCTACAACATGAAAAAGTTTTCCAAAATGAGGGATTTTCCGAGGGGAATTTTATTAGAAATTTTCAAATACAAATATGTGTGTAATTATTCGAATTATCTATTCATGAATCCCTATTAAATAGCGAAACTTGAGTATTTTGATGAAATAAACAGAATTAAATCAATTTCAGTGTATATTAGTGCTCCTCAAAGTGATGACGCCATAAGAAACCCCGAAAAATCAATTTTACGGTCACGGCAGCGTCAAAATCACCATGACGTCATAATTACGTCCACTCAATTTTCTAATAAAGTTAATTAAAAAATTAAATATCTAACAAAAATTGTCAGATATATGAGAAAGTATTTATGAGAATTAAAAAGGAAAACGCTTTACCAAGATAAAGATAATGACGTCATCATAGAGGATTTGGTCCCAGTTTAAATGTCAATATCTTTCCTAATTAATTTTTGTGATTGCTGTCAAAATTTCATGCAAAAATGTTAACTGTATCAGAAATGACAACTGCATATATCCTTGCATATATTATACACATACAAAACCGATATAAAATTACTTGAACCAATTATCCCAGTAGTTGAATAGAGAGAAGGGTATATAGTACCAAAAAACGTTATTCTATTTTATTAGAATAGATTATATTAGATTGTCGATTAAATTTAAACACAGCATATGACAAAATTAGCGACCGAGGTGCTTATATGAAAAATCTTGCTTTGAAGGAGGTGCTTATTTTGGAGGTTGCGCTTGTTTGGTAGGGGTGGTTATTTAAGCAGGGAGGCTGATCAAATCTTCTCATTATAACAAAGAAAATGTATGTTGATACAGTACTTATATTTAGAATAAATATTCGTATTCTTGATGTGAACATAAATTTTTTAGGTTCTTTATCGTAAGGATGACAATTGCCCCTAATTATTTTGGGTCAACTTTATCTTCTAAATACTTTATAACGAAACAACCGCCTCATTGTAGCACTAGAGGGGATAGTAATTAGAACCAAGGCGCTTCTTGAAAAAATATTGCCAACTAGAGGCGCTTATTCGGCAGAGGTGGCTAATTCTATCATTTACGGCATACAATTCGATTTTCGATCTAACATTCAACCAAAATGCAAATATGTTTACATCATATTAAAATCATAATGGAAAGAACACTTCGTACCATGCTGCCGAAATAAAAACTGTCGTCCAACAAATATTCTATTTAACGAAATGTTGTTTTTGATATGATTCAAATAAAGTGTATCAAAATGTTATAAATCAATATATCAAGATTGCGAACTACATTATCTTAAGGTAAGGGCTTATCAAGGCTCATGACAACTAAAATACTTCTCCCAAAACCTACATCTTCCTGAAAATATGTAGTTTCTTGAAGTAAGGGCATTTCAAAAACCATTCTAAAAACTCTCATTGAAAAAACGTATTGTACTGCTTAATACAATCCAAGATTTTGAAAACACCAAATATAGTTTCAGCGCCTCTGATTTTTCAAAGAAGTTTGAAGAGCTACCAAAAAATATGAAATAAACGAACAACCTAAAAAGTGTATGCCAGTATTACTTAGTGAGAGGCTTACTTTGGAAATAGAGGAAAATATCAAAAGGACAGAAATCTGCTAAATGTAGGTTGGAAGTTAAAAGTAAGATTTTTTTTATAAGAATAGTGTAATGAAAAATAAAAAAACGCAAAAGAAAAGAAAGTACATAAAAAACTAAAAATTTATACCCAAACTGCAGAGATAATCGATTTATTCCTTTTGTAACAGCCTCTTGCTATCGTCATGAACGACCAATTTGCCATACTCAAAGTTCTTGTCATAATTTCGAAGACACGTGTCTGCAAAATGCAAGTGAACTTGCCCTTCTTTGCGTCTAAATATTCCCTTCGGGTTGGTAAACTCTACGATTTCTCTGGTTCGAACAAGCAAATAATCGTCGGCACTGATGGGTGACGTTCATTGCTTGGATACACACCTGATAAACCATTGTTAAAAATATTTTTCAATAAACAAATACACTTAGGATATCATAAGCAAAAACGGGAGTAGCAGATGGTATGTTCTTCAAAACCCCAAGCCTCTCATAAAAATGGTCAGTTTCATTATGTTTTCTTAATGACCGACGAAGTATATCAAACCTTTTTAAACATAAACAAATATTAATTAAAAAAAATATATCAACAAGAATCACAAGACAGAAATTATGGGTCTAGATATCTTTTGTGAATGTTAAGTGAATTAATTGTAACGTGTGGGACGCACTGAATTCCTGGTGGAACAATATTACCCAATTAAAAAATATCTTCCCTTTAACAGTAGTTTAAGGGAATGTTGTGATGGAGAATTTTATATCAATATTTTACAATGAGATGAAAAGATGAGCACTAAATTTTTGCTTATGTTTGGATAAGAATACTTACCTATGAACAGCTTTTAACGGGTCTTCTACAAACAACGCTTCAGTAACACGTCGTTTGCACACTGTTTGGTTCGGTTTCTTACCAACATTTGGTCGCTTTTGGTAATAAGAGGAGAGTGTTGGCTTGTAGAGTAAAAATTGCTCAATATGCTGTTTTCGCCTCTCTTCGGTCCATCGATGCCATTGAATCGAGTCAACCTAAAATATTTTGAAAACATAGAAAATGGAAGCATTAAGAACAAAAAGTTAGTGAATGTACGTTATACAACGACAAAACATAACAACAACAACAAAACAACCACAACAAAACATCATGGACCCAGTGGTCTACGAAGAAATACAAGAAGGAGTTAAAACGTACAGTTAAAACGTGGCCTAATCAAAACTTTTCTTGGTCCAATTTATAGAGATAAAACCTGGGGGAAATAGGAATGTGGGGCTTAGAAAAGGCGTATCCCTTTTTAAGATGGTGTCTGCTTTACTTTGCTGGCTAAAAGGTGTTGTCCGTCGCCGCATTATGGGATGTCATTGGGTCATTGTTACCTGACCTGACTGCCATTAAAAGCAAACTTACAGATATAAAATTAGAAATATATCGAGTAAATAAAGGTCGGAAGAAACAGAGGAATGGATACAATTTTCTTACCTGAAAGCGCTTATATTCTTCGGAGAGGCGATAGTCACCATTTTGATGTAATGCTCTCACTTCTTCGCGCTGCTGTCTGTCGATAACTTTCTTTATATGACAGGGTCTAGATCGCTAATCCGACAGATATAAAATACGACACATCAATACTCCGACATTTTCATAGATAAGCATCCATA
>JANSTP010120452.1:0-12870 GCA_025330745.1 Cladonema radiatum | reverse complement strand
TTATTATTGTTGCACAACTTCATTATGTATATTTTTGCTATAGCTGTTTTGGAGCAAATAAATGCTATTATTATTATATTATATTATTATATTATTATACTTATTCTGAAAATAACCTTGAATAAAATAAATGTGCACTATTAGTCTACATAAACCGTTTGACCTTTTAAAAAAGACAAAAATAAAGATAACTCATTAGATCACAAATGTAAACAAACAAAAAGATGATGAAGATTGTAATTTGTCCCAAGGAACTAAAATTATTCTGAGATAGCGAGAAGTTCGAGATAGCGCAACAGATTTCTGTTAGCGAGATCCTAAATGCTGACGTGATCAAACTTTTTCTTCGAGATAGTGGGGCTCACTGTATTGAAAAAAAGTTTCAGCGGGAATGTAGCTACTTTTAATTGTTAAACCAAAGATAAGACCAATTGTTAAGTTTTGGAAATAAAAATTAAACGGCATAAACTAAAGCGTACTTTAAAACCATGACAACTAATCGCGTATCACGAAAATGGTTTGAATGCTTAGAATTAATAGTATTGCATGAACCTTTTATTTGCATGGACTGCGCTTGCAGGCCTACACAACTCTTTGGAGTGTATTATTTGCACCTATTACTATTGCAGCATGATTGCAGTAAATGTTACAAAAACTTGATAGCAAGACCAATACTTTGCGTTTCCTGACCAAACTTAGTAAAGACAATCTAAAACATGTGTCAGACATTCCAGAGCCGTGATTTATTGGTGAGAGATCGCACAGCGATCTGGGACTGCGCCAGCAGGCCAATACGACGCTTCAGCGTCGTGCGACGCTGCTTCGCAGCTAGTTACATTATAATAAGTGTAATTACTTCTTCGCGGTTCAATAATAATTTATAGTCACTAACTTTTAATTAATTTGTTAAGTCATTATAAAAAGTGTTTGTTTAGATTTTTTTTAATCCAATGAAAACGATTGCTGATCAAAACAATGATTAATGATAAAAAATTTTTTTGCTAGTTTGGCCATTGATGTTTTGTGACGTAAAATGAGCTTGGCCTTGGAAGTTTCGTAGCGTAAAATTTATCTTAGTAAGTGAAAAAATCTGACGTTACGCTATTAATAATAGTGATTGCAATAGTTCTTTTGATGAAGTTTACCATAGTAACGGCGTTAGAAGTGTTAATTTCCAAAGTGAATGGAATGAGGGATAATATGTTTGTTCCAACCACGTTTTCACAATAAAATTAGATCGCGGAGTTGGTGCTTTGGCATTGCAAAAATATTTGACACAAAAAATATGCACCCTGCACCCAATGCGCAAAAATATCCGATGTCTGATGCCTGATATTTTCACACAAATACTCGCAGTATTTTTAAAAGGAAGTCTACTTTTTATTTCTACAGTAATTCTGAAAATAAAATACCGTTTCTCAACTTTGTCAACGTGTGAACTTTGAATCTGTACTTATGTTGATTCCCTGGTATTACATTTGAGTAGCTGTTTGCATGGCTTGAATTGCTGGACCAATGGTTAATGGGGTAAACATTGTTCCAAATGCTTCATAAATATACAGTTTTATAATGCGTCCATTATTAGAGATGTCAAACACTTAAGACAGTGTACTGTATTTGTTTAAAAAACTGCAATTTTAAGTCGTTCCTACAAAGCTATTGCTCAAAGTAGCTCCATCAGATTAAAGAAACAAAAAATGAATGAAGAAAAAATCAATAAACGAATCAATGTATTAAAGTAATTTATTGAAAAGAAAATTCCGCTAAGTAAATGTTTAGGTTATAAAATTTGAGATACGTTAAATTTGAAATTTACCTCTCTGTCAGGTTTAATGTCGAGTTTGAGTTTTCCAGTCAGTCTCTCGATTGAGCATACCTCAGCCCCTTTTGCATTGATCGAATACACGAGTTTATCGCCTTCGTCGTCCGTCACATACCTACTGATATCGGCGATTATGAACCCTTTCTCCGTGTTTTCATTCACTTCTAACATGAGAGGTGAGTTGTTTGCATCGAATCGCGGTCTGAAGTTATGTGACCCTGAAATATGAGGATTAGATTAAGAATGAAGAATGTTGGCAGAGTTTGTGAATGGACAGTTGATCAAATATAAATTTTTACATATACGTTAGAGATATTTACATTTCACTCACTTGTTGGTGATTTTATTTGCTGCAACTTAGTTTTTCTGCAAATAGGGGGTATTACCAGCAAGTTGACAACACACAGGTGTGCTGTTACAGTTCTTATATACAGATAAAATAAAAAATAATGTCGGGATTCTCTATCGGTAGTTTTGTCGGAAAATCTCAGTCCTAGAGACCCTAAAAGTATCAAAGAATTTCATGAAAGGATTGTCATGTAAGAATTACCATATGGTTATTGCCTGTTAAAAGTTTTGTTGCAAAAATTGTGTAGATTTCTATATTTTAATTCAACGATGAAGCATATGGAATTAATTATACTGTTAAAGAACGCGAAGAAGACAAAGAAAATTGATCCGAAGAACTGAATAAAAACGCAAGAAACACGATGAGTAAAATCTTTCACTTTAAAACTTTACAGTAAATATTAGGCTAATTCAGATAGTAATCGACACGTTTAAACACTCGTTAATCGCAAAAATCTTATCATTATTCACGATAATTCTGCACGACCAACTGACCATTAGTGACACTTCTTAGAAAGAAAACGTTGAGTTTCTTAAAAGAAGACAAGGGAGATGCCTCCCCGTCTCTTCTTGGGTTGTACAAAGGTATATATTTGGCGTGATCAAAAATTAACAGTACAAGAATGGTATATTGAATATTTGTAATAAGTGGAACGGATAAATATTCTTGCTCTCTCTTTGTAACTTTTCTTTGCTTTTAAATTATGAATTATATTATTGAAAATATCTTTCATTTCTCCTTCCCCTTCTCATAATCTACCAAGCTTTGTAAGTTTGAAAAAAGCCATACATGAAGAAAAATTACGTCATATTTTTTTGTTTTCTAATAAAATATTTATTACAGCGATAAAGAATACTTTTTCGCGTCCTTTTCTTCTTTTACATATTTTACTCAAAAGTGACTGGCTCGTTTTTGTTTATACATGTTTAAACATGCTCAGACATGTTCCTGAGCATATCGAAAGGACGAGAGGGAGAACAAATATTCCTGCTTTTAATAAAAAAAGCCTTGTATGTGTTTTCTCAAACCGTTTCTCTCACTTGCTCTTAGTAGAAGAATCATACACTCTTTATCATGATATTCGACCACTCTTATTCAACATTATGACCTTCTCTTATTTACACCATCAGATATTGCCAGTTATGGTGACGACAATACACCGAGCGTAGTACTGACAAAATTAGTGACACTCTATAGAAGGTAAAGCGCATGACTTATTTCATTAGTTCAAAAAGAAATGGCATGAAGGACATTTGGAAAATTTTCAATTGCTTAACAAGTCTCTTGATTATCTTGTTGGAGAAAAACAATAAGACTCCTTAGCGTCTTTTTCATATTATCATTTGGTTATCATATTTTTTAGAAGAGGGATCAAAATGGGGGATTTTCCGAGGAAACAATTTTATTATACAGATTTAAATTTATTCGGTGGCTTACCAACCCCTTAAAAACTGAAGAAACCATCACCTCCCATCTCCCCTTAATTACGGGCTTTACGGTCCTGTTGACGGTTATGGTGTCATAATGGCGGCAATATATTTATAGAATTTTCGAATAATGATATTCCAAGGTATTAAGATACGGCCAAGTTTTCATATACGCAAACAAACTAGCAAAGAGTTAAAAAAAATTGTGCACCATCAAGATAACCAGTTAATCCGTCTTCCGTACCAGTTTCACAGATCATAGATCACTCTGAATGATTGAGGAAGTCCGAACAATATTTAAAAGGTGTAGAATTTTGAAAATTCTCGCCTCAATAAATTTATGAAAATAATTGAAATTTAAACTTCTTGAAACACAAAATGATTCTTTAAAAGATGAAAAATCACAATGGTTTGAGTGGCCTGGAGGTTCGTAAACTAGATTTTTTTCCGTATTTTTATTTATTTATTTATTTTTCAATTTTGTTTGAAGTATTAAAAGTATTTTTACTCTCACAGGATGTGGACAAAACTTGTGATATCCGTATAATAATATCAAAACATCCGATGCTATCGCTTTCAGAGCGTGATCCATGCTATCTTTAGAAAGCTTTGAATATAGAAGATATGATCAGTGAGAGACGAGAGGAATTAGAAAGTGAGACATATTAAATTTCTTCCATTTTCATTGCACTAATTGTGAGTTGTTTTTTATCTCTGTGCTATCCTTTCTATATGTTGACATATGATCGGAACGGAATACTTCATATCATATAATCCGCTAATAAAAACATTTTATGTTAGAGATAAATGAAATCAGATAAGCAAAACAGCTTTCATATTTTCTTCTTGCCTGCAACGCAATTGTTGGTTAACTTTCTAATGGATCTTAAAACACGATCTTATAAGAATGTTCAGTTCAAGAGAAGTATTGAGTGATGGCATTTTTCACAGAATCCAACTCAACCCTTCAACTTCTAGATCAAGTCGATTATCTGTGGAATTTCTGTGGAGACAACCATCATGATTGATTAAATTAATCTATCTTAAAAGATCAGTTGAGCAACTACCAAAAATATACGCTACTGAAAGAAATATATAAAAGAAAATGTATTCGTGTCAGAGGCTAATAATTATTCGAATAGAGATATCCTTGCTTAGGTGGCTATCATAACATAAATACTCGAATATCCGACTGTTGAGAAGATAACCGATAAGAAGTGTAATAGGAAATAGCTACTAATCGCTAAATCGATTTCATTTTTAGATTTCTCTCCATTTGTAAGTTTAATTGCGTACCAGCGGTCTAAGATTATATTTGATTAATGATTGACGTCTGCTGTCATCACAGTATTTAAATGATTTCTCTTTCTCCGTCACACTCAGTTTTCGGAGAGGAAATCAAACGAGTCTCTATGAAAATGCAAAGCAAACAGGCAACTATTCGGTGATCTAAATAGATCTCATTCAGTTGAATAGCATGTTTTCAAAAACGTCAATTTGTACAGTGTGATATAAGAGCTGGACTTACGTAAGATCTAATAAAGACTTGATCAAAGTTGACAAACAAATCACAGCCTACTTCAACAAAATTAATATAAATAATATAAATTAATATGAAATATAAATAATTACTAAATATCAAATTTGCAGAATGCTATAAAAGAATTGAAACAATGTTACAAATACGATAAAATAAATAAGATGAAAACTATGTGTTTCAAAGACGACCAAAATATGAGAGCATTTAACGACAAACAAGCGATCCCACCTGAAATAATAGCAGCGTAGTGCAGTGCAACAACAATGAAACTCCTCGCAATCATAATAACTTTCATTGATTTTTTGATTTTTTCTTTGACTTGTGTCTTTGATTTTTTGAATATTTATCGATTTCTTCAGTGTTAGCTTTGACCGCGCTGAAATATATTGAATGAAAGCGGCGTATGATCATATGTGGTCAAAGTGTAGTTACCAACGTTCAAATGTCTGAGTACACATAAATATATGTTCAGAAATATTTCTATATCCGCCCTGCAACGACAAGATAAAAAACAACATGTAATAAGTAAAAATTCCTGTATTAGTACTTTTTGCATGGGGTCTCTTGAACGATAAGTTGCTGCAAAATTAGACTGAAAATAATTTTTAAAAATAAGATATATGTACGATATATATTGTTGCCAATAAATTTTAGATTCATCCAGTTTTATAGAGAGAAAGATAGAAAATAATCTAAACATGTTCACGATCTATGCAATTAGATCAGTAAAAACATAGGTGGCTTCATTTATACAGTATTGGTTCAATTCAGTTCTACATTGTTACATAAATGTTTAACTTTCCAATATACACACAGCGGTGGACACGGAACTTATTTTCAAAAAAGTTTTCTCAATTAAGAGTGGTGGGAAAACTTATTTTGAGAATATCAGGCGGAACGCATGGATGAAAAAGACATAATAAAGTTCGCTGTTGGTCACCAATTAATTCATAAACGTTAAACATCAGTTGCTTTTCAGAGTATGGGGAGCATGCGCATAAAGGTATCAGTATGTCCATAGTATTTATAATATATATTAAAAACTATTATTACTATTCATGAGAAAGCTCAAAGATAGATACAGTTCAATGTTTCTACAAATGTCAACCATTGAATTTCTAATGGACAAATTGCCTTCTCGACGGAAATATCGATGGTCAGCGACAAATATAAATAAACACGTACTTGTAATGACAGTAATAGATTACTTGTGTCTTATACAACCTATCTCTTGAAGACCGTTTGAAAACAATCAGAAAAATTCAATTCACGCAGAGACACTGCTGTTTCTACATGAAACTACTCAAACTATTCTAATAAACGTCTTTGTGTAATTGGCATTGGATTGTATAATGTCTATTGAATGAGTTATGCATTTGGTAATTCGTCTCACATCCGCGCTCTTGCATTCAGCCTATAGAAAAAAAATGTTAGTCGTATCATAGTTACTCCACCAAATTAATTATGTTAAAAACCTGACTCCCATCCTTAAGCCTTCCTTTCAATACAAAAATATATTTCTTTGATCAATCAACGTTCAAAGGTTTTAATGATCAGGGAATACAGTTTATTAGAGTATTATACTCCTAGAAAGAAATTTAAAACTTTGTTTAGACAAACAGGGAGATGTGAAATCTCTTCGAAATAATTTCTTGTCGGTCATCTTCTTTTATACTCTCATGTCTCCACCGTCTCGTCACCCCTTCATCTCATCTCCCCTCCTCCGTCTAATGTCTCCATATGTCATTTATCCTCCATCTTATGTCTCCTCTATCTCATGTCTCTTTCGTCTAAAGTCCCCTCCATTTCATGTCTCTTTCATTTTATGTCTCCTCTATCTCATACCTCCTCTGCCTTGTGTCTTCTCCGTCTCATGTCCTCTCCGTCTTTCTTTTCTATCGGAGTTTTAGAAAAGCCTATAACTAGATCAATTAAGGTGCTTGATCTATCTTATAATTAGCTTAACTTTCAAGAGTTGCTTCAAAAAATAAATAATATTCTATACTTCAGAAAATTAGCTCAGTTGATGTTAAGGGTATTGTTCCACTTGATATCCGTCCTTTAGTAAGTATGTGACACGCAATTTAAAAACCCTATCATTAGACAAATGTAGGATTGAATTTAGCGGCACTTTCAAACTAAAAGACGGAACTATCAGACACGTATACATACATGGGTTGCTAATCATTTTAAGGCAATTAGGTAATTAGATATTAGTATATTTGTGATATAGAGAAACTTTCAAAAACAACATTTTTGTATAGTCGATGTTTATTTCGATGATCAGAGATAATAACTTATGCACAGAGCAAATCTAGACAAAAACATTTTGCTATTTCCACAGGATTTCTACTGTTTTACTTTTTAGTTTAATTAGAGCGACGGTTTTAAACGCTTCATTGTCTGAATCATCAATACTTTTTTTATATTGTCGGCAGATAAAGAAGAGAGAGAAAACAAACAGGTCTTAATATTGAAACCCATACTTTCCATAGCACTTCCCATCGTTCAGGAAACCTTTGAAAGATCATACACAGAGAATTGTAACAACTCCATTTTTTTTATTCGAATTTGATGAAAATTTGGAGAAAGAAAAACATGTACATATTGATTCTTTTCAGCAGTTTTGAAGAATATTTCAGATACCTCTGCCATGTTCGTTAGTGGTATGATAGGTGTTACAGCTCATACTATAATAAGCACTCAGAAATCATCAAGCACCATTATATTCTCATCTTCAACAACATACATCATCATTTGAGCATTTTTATCATCGCATCCGCTCAACTTCAGTTGACGTCATCATTATAACTCATAATTATTATGAGTCAGGTAGAATAAACAAAGAAATAAAAATGAAAATTGAACTATTTTAGCAAGAAAAACAGAACATACCGAAAGAAACTTGTATGAGCTCAGAAGACATTTAATGAAACGACCCGCAGCTAATGAAACAAAATGCCATATCATATTTCTTTTGATTAACTAACGACAAATTTTATTAAGTAGATTTTGTTGATTCCTTAATCCTTACTTGTCTGTTTGAATTACTGAATAGCAATTGATAATGATAATCTGCCCCAATATCCTTGCATAAACAAATATTTTTTTTTTATTTTCTACTTGTTACTCTCTAAATCAAAAATACCAAACCAGCCCAATCCTCATCGTCATTAACTTGAACATCATATCAACACTATCGTCATCGTTTTCATCATCATAACTATTGTCTTCAATACCACCATCCCCATCACCATCCCCAGCATCGTTAACATCCACATCATTACCAACACTATCGTCATCGTTTTCATCATCATATCTATTGTCTTCATTATCAATATCACCATCACCACCCCCATCCCAAGCATCGTTAACATCCACATTATTACCATCACTATCGTCATCGTTTTCGTCATCATAACTATCGTCTTCATTATCAATATCACCATCCCCGTCCTCATCATCGTTAACTTCGACATCCACATCATTAACATCACTATCACCATCCCCATTAGTGGCGGTGTGGAGGGCAATGCCCCCCTGGGAGATAATAAGCGGGCGCCAAACTACGCTTAGGGCACTGTCATGAAACGAAAGTCAAAAGCCTTTTGTAGTTTTTAGTCAGGAATGTTCGTATTGAATTAGTTCTTAATCAGCTAAGTCAATGCTGGATAGATTTATAAAATCTGTCTTTTCCATCTAGACAGATGATTCATTACAATTAGAAAGTTATAACTGTGAAATATTTACCAAAATCTAATAATTGTTAGATAGAATCACCCTTTGGTACACAAGAACACACGACTGCTCTAAAGGGTGACAAAGCCGGATTAGGGGATGAGAGACATTAATATTAAGATTAAAATTCCTGCATCTCTTCTTTGTACTCTCAGTCAGTAAAAACATGAACTATGATAAAAATCAAAAACTTCGAATACACCAGGAAGTTTGAAGTATACAAGTTGCTAATAAAGGTTCATGGTTAGATTATGACAATCCCGATAACCTGCAACTACGTTAAAAAAAACCTCAAAATTTTGGAGTACAATTCTCTAAAAAGTTTGGTTTCATTGCATCATTAGATTTTTTTAATTATTCATATACAAATAGATGGTTGCTAGCGATTAACACATTGTTCTGAAGTGCTTGTAACCAAGCCTTCATATACAAATAGATGGTTGCTAGCGATTAACACATTGTTCTGAAGTGCTTGTAACCAAACCTTCATATACAAATAGATGGTTGCTAAAGATTAACACCTTGTTCTGAAGTGCTTGTAACCAAACCTTCAAATACAAATAGATGGTTGCTAAAGATTAACACCTTGTTCTGAAGTGCTTGTAACCAAACCAAATATTTTCCCTTTTTCCGCAAGTAAAAGTTTTTGAAATGCGAAGAATTTAAGAGTTAAAGTCATGTTGTATTGCATTATTTTCTTAGCAACACCAACCATACAGCCAAACCTGTAGGAACGGTTGAGGTAAGGCTTTAGTCCACTCCAATAATTTTCCTACCATCAATGTTTTTTAATGAATGTTCTGCTTTTAATTACAACAATAACTATGGGTATAGAATGGCAGTTGATATTGATAAAGTTTATATGCACTAAGTTTTTGAAAGAGAGTTTTGTTTAGTTTTTCCTGAATTAATTTAACTAATTGATCTGGATCCTGATAAAGTTATAGCAGTAATTATTCCTTATACATATTATGGGATGTTTGCAACGCCAACACAGTGGGGTTTCTGCGAAATATCACTCTGAAAAAGTTGCTTTAGCTTAATAATTAATCAAGATCAAAGAAACTCATTTGAAGTTGGACTTAAAGTTTTAAGACGACTCTTTAATTTAATGTGTATGGAAAAATCTGTTAAAATGAATAAACTTTTGCTTCATGAGTATATTTTCGCGTTAGCTAATTCACAATCGACTCGTTCCAGGAATAAGGCTTTTGATTACTATCGAACATGTTATTTTTAACCCTATTTGTCAAGAGGTTTTTTTGAAATTGATTGGCATGGGAGCAGTGGATTCCGCGCCCCCTCGATTTCTCAAGAACCAATAACCTTTGACTATTCAAACTATGCTGACTAATAGTACCATCTTAGGTAAACAAAATGACACCATCAAACTTATGGTGACGTCATCTCATTGGGGATGACGTTATCATTTATGAACCATGGTATGCCAAAAATAACGATTTTTCAGCTTTTTGGGGTGGTAGCTACCACAAAGATTGGAACATGCCCCAGACCTAATATTTTGTCAGGATGTTCCTTTTACACTAGTTCTAAATAGAAAGCCTCAAAAAGGTCGGTAAAATCCTATTTTTCCTTAAAATTTTTTTTGATGGGGGGGGAATGGCTTTTTTTTGGCTAAAGTTTCGGTGACAACTCGAGTGCTGTTTCTCCTTTTGGGTTCAAACCCTGCCAAAACCCCCACTGGAATGTTGGAAAATCATTAAAACTTAAAGTCCAGAAAATTTAGAAATAACGGACAAACAAAAATGGCAATCAGTTTCAAACGATATTTTCTTGATCATTACAAACTATTCAATAATTATCTTTTCTTATTTTGGATAAATAGAGGCGTACCGCGAAAAAATAGAAGGGGGGTCGAATCGTAATTACTATCAAAGGAGGCCCCGCGATGTGTGGGGCCGACGGGGAAGAAAAGTTTTTGAAATTTAGGTGCTCTAGATTGCTTAAAACCGACTCCACGTTTAGACTTTTCTTGAAAAAAGAACTACTTTAAAATCTCTTAAAACTTCAAAACAAGACAAAAGCTATGAGAAATAACCATAGCAATAGAAAAATTAAATTTGAATAACACCATACTAGCACATCAACGCATAAGTGAACACGTTAACTTGAAGGGCAAGTATTTACGTACTTCAAAATCTAAATAATTTCAGAATATTCGGTTCTTTTCAACTGTTCTAGTCAGCTCTATGGCACTTTAGGCACACTTTTGAGCACTTAATATGCACTTAATATGAACTGAAAACACTCATGCACCTTAAGCAAGAACCTTGGTACTTAGCGTATTTCTTTTACGAAGGCGGCTTTAAGCACTTAAAACACAAGCACATAAGCATTTTTAGCACCTATTAAGTAATTTGGCAATTAAGCACTTTGAACACTAACACTTTTGTACTCTAAAATACTTTAAACATATATCATTGATTTATTAGTGAATACGTTGCAAAGATAAACTCAAAAACTACAAAGAAGAAAATAAAAGAAGAAAGAAAAAAAATGCATCGAAACTCCTTCATTTTAATTTTTTTTTTTTTTTTTTTTTTTTGGCGATTTTCAGATGTCTACAATTAGTATCAAGTAATTTTAGGCGATGAATTTGATTGTGGTGGTTAAAACTGCTGTATCATGCAGCAAAAATGTTTTGTCCGTAAAAGGGAGGGAGTGTTCCGTAATTTCTTGAGTGAGGGACAGAGGTGATTGGGCGAACCCTTTCTCCCGATATCTCTCTCCTAAGATTTTATAAGAATAATTCTATCACTGTCACTTGGCTTGTTGGAATATTTACTTTTACACAAACACAAGAAGCGACTAAAGTGGCCCTATATTGACTATGTGCATTCAAGCAACTATGTATATTACAGAGGCATGATGCAATTAGTTGTCAAACGCACTGTAAATTTAAAATCTATATAGATCCCGTAACCTCTAAAAACCAAGGCAAAAACAGAGAGCCAAAGAAGTTGAATAGTTGAAGAATACAGAAGTCAAGAAGTAAAGTATTAGTATAACATATTGCATGTATGCTGTGGCCACCTCAGTGAAAAGCGCTACCAATTCTCTGGCACAGCATACCATGTCTGCAACCATGCTGCAATATGAATACAACCCAAAGAAACAGCCAATGGCTTCAAGTTAAAGTGATTAAAAACATCATTGAAAAAATTCAAATAAGGAAAAAGACATACAGTAACAACATAAATACATTGGCCACATAAAACTCCATGTCATCATCATTGTCTGGACGGACAATGGTACCCAATTGGATGAAGGGCATCATTGTTAGCGATATGGCCAGGTGTTCCGGACGAGTAAGCGTCATCTGCTCCATCGATGGCACCCGCCAGATTCAAATGACACGAAGGGACAAAATACAAAAACAACACAGAACAAGAATCTATACTTAAAATCTTTTTACAAGATTATTTACAATTTGGAAAAATTAAAATTGTCTCGTTTATCAAACAGTGACGTAGTATATTTTTCATTGTGTACATTGATAGCTATGTCTAAAAATGTTGCTAAAGTAATGCTTTGATTTTCAATTTAAAGTTCTAGCTCCTTAGTGTGTATATCTTTAAAATATTCCTGAAATGACATTTTGTCATTTAGGCTTATAAGGTCATCTATGTATCTGAAGACACAATAGAAAAGACGAGCCGATTCAGGATTTTCTTCTGCCATTTTCTTTATCCACTTTGACTCATAATAGTAAAGAAAAAGTTCGCAAAGAAAGGATCGGGATCAGAGCCCATTAGTATTCCAATATCTTGCTGAAATATTGCATTGTCTAGAGTAAAGTAGCAGTTGCTAATAAGAAATTTTACTTTTTACTTTTTAATTTTTATTTTACTTTTTAATTTTAATTTAATTTTACTTTACGTTTTTAGATTCAAAAATTCTAGCATAAATTTCCACGAAAATCTCTCAAAGTCTATTATAGCCCACTCAATGCTTGAATGGAAATGCAATTGGC
>JANSTP010120341.1:0-12871 GCA_025330745.1 Cladonema radiatum | reverse complement strand
ATGACGTAATGAAAACATTGAATGAAATTACCCGAATCGTCCAATAAGTACTAGTCGTTTTCTCCCGATATCCGTTCACCAAAAAAAAAATTTTCCCCAATAAAAATAATAAGAAAACGACTAGGTCTGGTCTACGGCAATCCAGAATATCAACAAAGTACTCGTACGAAATGGCCCAAATAATATAAAATGAATCGCAAAAAAAAGTCATTAGATATATGGACGAATAATCAATATCAACCTTATCTAGCATGAAGTGGGAGGGGTAAATTTAGCCCACCTCATGGGGGTAAATTTTTAGAGTAGATTTTGCTAAATTTTTACACAGTTTTGAAATTGATTAAATCTAGGGATGGAAGTAAATGCAACCACATGGCGAGGACTATACTTATTCCGAAGATGTGGTGTGCAAAAATTAACGTATAAGAAAATATCTGTGCTCTTTCTTATGCATAAGCTTATTTACGGTAAGGGTTCATATCATTACAGTACTAGAATTTTCTATCTATTCGCCTTCTGGATAATTTAGCAAAAGGACATTCCCACCAACGAAAAAGTTAACCATGAAACAAAACATAGAAAAATCTCGTTTTGGACTGGATTTTGTTTCATTTGTCTTTATTTCCAAAATTTCATTTAAAGTTTTTCTTAATATCTCCATTTCTCTGGTCGTGAATGCAATATGTTTTCTACCATTTGCTTAATGTGAGACATTTTTCGAGTTAAATTATAATTTATGTATTCGTAGCCTAATCTTATCTATAGGACATGCTCACTACTGGATAGAATAGCAAAGCATAACTTTTAGCTGCTTGTATTAACATTTTTCAGGCAATTTTTCCTTTCTTTTGAAGGAAAGCAGAGATCATGGAAGGAAGAAGACACCAAAGAGTACATGAATTGGCTTTTCCTCAAGTTAATATGTGGACTTATCATGACGCCATCACCGAAAATTTAATGATCTTCAGAGTTTTACAAACGCTACAAGCACTAGTCTTAAGCCTTATGAATCATAAATATTAATAATGACTAGAAAAAAAATTGATGTTTTTGAGAAATTTTTCTTCGTTTCCACTGAAGATCGGGAACTAATAATTAGAAAATGAAGACGTTTGAGCTCACATAAGCTTTTTCGACCTCATGTCATTTATTAAAAGTTGATAAGCATAACGTTTCTGATCGATTGATAAATAAAACACTGGCATTTGAGGCTATTGTATTTTCCTTGATTTTAGATGATGACATGACTAGGCTAGTAGCTTCTCACAAAGGCTTTTTCAACCCAATATCTTTTATTAAAAAGGTATCAGAATAAAATTTCGGATCAATGGATATATAAAATATTGAAATTTGAGAATAAAAACTTTTCTTCACCGTAGATTGTGACGTCATCATATCTCAGGAAAAGAGGACTTTTGGGCTCTATAACTCTTCACATAGGCTTTTTCAACTCGATGTCATTTATTAAAAGTTGATCACCATATAATATTTTTATGACCTACAGTTTATGACCTATGACCTTTATGACAAAAGCAGTTGCTTATGACCTACCAGCGGTAAAGCAACAACGTGTAGCAAAGCAGCAACATGGAACAAAGCAACAACGTGCGTGCAAGCAAGATGGCGGCACAATAGCAAAAGATGGAAATGTTTACTCTTAGTCAACTTCGCGAAGTTATTAAAATAGAAAGGGATTGTCTGAAAGATTTTTTTCAACGACCACATCAAAAGACCTGAACAAAATATTGGCAAAGTAACTGAAGAAAATTATGGACAAAAACAAGATCTTACAGACTGTAAAAAGAAGTTGCAGGACATGAATCTTCCTTAGAATTTTTAGATAGAAAGACAAAGATGATGATCGGGACGAAAAAGAACCAGGAAAAAGCAGGACAAAAGCAATGAAAAATCGTTTTTGGCATGACGGTTAACTGAATTAGAGGATCGATGTAGAAGGAATAATCTGAGATTCAATCTTCCAGAGCATGAGCTGAGTGATACCAACGAAAAACCAGAACTGCTTGTCAAGACTTTTATCAAAGAAGAACTGAGTAATGGTTATCGAAAGAGCCCACCGTATAGGCCTGCAAAGAAGCAGCGATGGAAGTGTCAGACAAAATAGAACAGTGATAGCAAAGTTTTTAAAAAATAAGGACAAAACGGACGTGCTCCAAAGTTGCAAGGAAAAAAAGTTGTGGAAAAGAAAGTTTTATGTTAAGGAAGATTTCTCAGAAGATACACGAAGGGTGAGGCAAAATAGAGAGAGACCAAGGAGAGAGGTATAGAATGTCAAGAGATTTATAATAAATTAGTCTCTTCAAATGATATTGTGCATGAGGAAATACTCAGGATGACCGGTTGGAATTGATTGATGCTCAATTTATTTAGCTCTTTTTGTATTTAATTTTCATTAGAATGAGTTTACTCTCTAACCATGGCTATAAGAAAAGGAGATTTAACGATAAAAGATTTTGAAGAGTTCGCTTTTTGTCCTTGGAAAAGCAGTATTGATGAAAACAGTGACCCTGACTTAAACATTTTTGGAGAGTTTTTTTAACAACAATTGATACACTGTACTTATTTGAAGAGGATGCAAGTTCTTATCTATCAAATGTTGAAAATTCTAAGCATTTATCTATTCTTCACTTAAATATTCATAGCCTAAACGCAAATTTCAATAAAATACGAAATATACTGGAGGGAATGAACTTTTTTTTCCATATTATTTGTGTTTCAGAAACTTTGCAATCTGACATATCTTTCAGTGAGAATTCGGATTTCATGTTTAAAAATTACAATGCAATACATTATGAGCGGAAAGTAAACAAACGAGGAGGAGGCCTTTTGATTTATATTCGAAATGATTTGACTTTCAAAAAACGTGAGGACTTAAGTTTTTCAAATAGCCATGGGGAAATCCTTTCAGTAGAGATTCAAAGTAGGAAAGCTAAAAACATTATCTTATCTTGTTGTTATAAAGCACTGGACATAAAAATACCAAGCTTTTGTCAACCACTCCAAAAGGTGACGAGTAAATCAAATCAAGAGAAAAAAAGAATTATTGCAGCTTGAGATTTCAACATACATCTCTTGAAATGTGATCTAGAAGATGAAGAAGCTAGTTTTCAAAATGATATATTTTAGAACTGCCGTGTTCCGCTTATTAACAAACCCACAAGAGTTGCAAAATGCTCAACTTTAATAATTGAGAATTTATACGTAAATTTTCTTTTCAAAATAACTTTAAGAAAAGGTATAATGAAAAATTATGTATCTGATCATTTTCCCATATTTATGTCTTAAAAATATCTACTGATGTGAATGAAAAGTATGCTGCAGTCAGTTCTAGAAATTTCGACTTGTCTAAGAAAGAGCAGTTCTTCAAAGCTTTAAGCCATACAGACTGGCGAGTTTTAGACAACTGCACTGATACAAATATTATGTTTAGTACATTCCATGAAGTATACACAGATTTATTCAACACAAATTTTCCCTTGGTAGAGCAGAAAGAAAAGAATTAAAGACCTTCACACCCCCTGGTTCACGAAAGGTCTGAAGAAATATTCTTTGAGAAAGCAGCAACTGTATGTTAAATATTTAAAGAGTAAATCTGAACAGACTCATTAGAATATAAAAATTATAAAAATTTATATGAACAAATTACAAAAAGGGGCAATAAAAATTTATTACTCAAAAAAACTTAAGATATTTCACTGAATATCTAGAAAAACAACAAATAAATATTTCTAATAATGAACTTAGTTTTGACGAATTTGAATCCACATTCAAGTCTCTAAAACAAATTAAATCCACAGGTTATGATGACTTAGATAGTAATATTCTTATTTAGCTATGATATCATAAAAACTCCGCTATATAAAATATTAAAACAAGGTGTATTTCCGGACAAAATGAACATCGCAATAAAAGTTACACTGCTTCATAAATCAGGAGACACTTCAATTGCTGGGAACTATAGACCCATATCAGTTTTATCAATTTTTTCAAAAATTCTAGAGTGGGCTATGTACAATAGAATCTATGATAACTTTGATCGACATAACTTACTATACAAAAACCAATTGGGCTTTCAGAAAAACACTTCTACTGAACATGCTATACTCAAACTTATGGACGTTATAATTAAATTATTTTTCTGAGGGCAAATATAATTAGGTGTTTTCGTTGATCTTTCAAAAGCGTTTGACATCGCAAATCAAGAAATTCTATTGGAAAAATTACAGTTTTATGGAATCAAAGGAGATATTTTCAAGTGGATAAAGAGTTACTTGTCTAAACGAAAGCAATATGTAAATTAGAAGAATATGGAGACCTCTCCACCAGATATTACAATGGAAATTACATGTGGTGTCCCACAAGGTTCTATATTAGCACCACTCTTGTTTTACATTTACGTAAATGACTTGTGCAGGGTATCTAAATATTTTTCCGTTGTAATGTTTGCAGATGATAGTAATTTACTTCTTTTCGATAAAAATCTAGATTCTCTTTTCAGATCAGTGAACCAGGAACTTCGAAAAATATCTACTTGGTTTAAAGCTAATAACCTTTCATTGAATATCTCAAAAATAAAGTATTCAATATTTTGTTCGTCTAGTAGGAAAACGTTTATTACAAACTCAAATGAGCTACCTACTTCTATCTCTAAAAATAGAAGATGTTTTTATTGAGCGTGAGGAAATTACTAAATTTCTAGGGGTACTGGTTGACGAAAATTTTTCCTGGAAAGATCATATATCATAAGTATCAAACAAAGTAGGTAAAGGCATAGGTGCTCTCTACAAAACTAGGACTGTCACAGTTAAAACGTTACTAGTGCAACTATGCTTTTATTTTACTCAAAGCTTTCTTACTTATGGAAATTGGGCATTAGGTAGTACTTTCCTCTCCAATCTATTAGGTTTATTTCGTAACCAAAAATACGCTTTGCTTGTTATAAATCACAAAGATAGATTAACTCCTAGTAAACCAATTTTTGAAGAGATGGATATTTTAATCGTATACCAGGTAAATATTGAAAAAGTCTAAGATTTTATGTATAAATGCAGTTTGAAACAAACAGAAGTCTTTCATGATCTTTTCACTGAAAAAAGATTGTCACCGCAAATGGGTCACCGACATGTGAGCGCCAAACCAAAACAGCGCCGATGATTCTTTTAAAGAACGACAAAAATCAAATCAGTGAGGTCATCAGCGCTATTTTGTCTAGCGCTGTTTTGACGGCTCATGGTAAAAAGTGTAGTTTGCTTAAACCAAAACTTAGATCAAATTTTACTTCTTCTCGTTCTTAATACCGGGGAGCTCACCTATTGAACAAAATTATTGCTCCTGATTCATCAATGAAAAATGCAACAAGTTTTGACTGTTTCAAGTCAGCGCTGATAAACAATACTGTGCAGAGAAAATGTAGCATGCTACTTTCAATAACTGATGCGTTGAATGTAATCTAAGTATGATATGGTGCTCTAGGAAAACCAAAGTTTTTCTGTGTTTTTATATATAAACTTTTCTGTTTTTTTTTTTTTTTTCATTTTTTGTTCCTCCCATTCCTTGTAAAACAATAAATAAAAGTAGTTTCTTGACGGTAGCCTTCCAGTTTTGCTTTTATCTAAACCTATAACTTCGTCATTCTGAGTAATAGCCTTATAGAGTCTGATGACTTCAAAAAACCTTAGGAGGGAAATTAAGTTAACTCCCCCTATTTGCCTGGTCCATTAACTACTGTTCTAACCATGAATTCTGATGATTGAATAGAAAATTTATATAATTTGGAGAAGTTTCTTCAGTTACATCCAAAAAGTTGTCATCTGACTCTTTAATAGAAAAAATCAAAAATCAAGGAGAAAAATTAAATTGGTTAAAATAATAAGGAGAAATAGCTAATTTATAAGATGCCAGTATGCGAGTTTTTGAAAATCACTAGTCTGCCTACTCACTCAAACTTTTTACTGTGCTGTAGAAACACTAGGGAAAGAATGTGAAAGAGAGATGATTGGATAAGTTATTGTAATTGTGGGCAAGGTCACAAAAAAATAGTCGTAACTAAATTATAAAAGTCATAAAGTTTTATTATGATTCGATTCATTGCTTCCACATTATTAACGAATAAATGATCAGCCCCTTCCCCCACCATCCTTCCTAATGCAGCATAAATAGAGTTAAAGGTACATAATGCAAGAAGCAAAAGTGAAAAATATAACGAAATTACTTCTCCTTTTAATTTAATATTCAACAAAAAAAATTGACAATTATAGAAAAAAAGTTTGACCTACCGAGCATATTTATAACATCTGTTTCATGTTCTGCTTTAGAGCAAAAATATATTGAAACAGAAACATATTTTTTTATTCTTAAATTTTTTGCATTAAACATTCTTATTCTATTTTAGAAGGCCTTTTTATCAGCAATTGGACTGTATGACTTCTGTTTCTGTTAACACAAGGGTAGTTTCTGGACATAAAGATTTCGTGTATCACATAACAATCCAAACTTCTCTTCATCTCCTGGACATCACGGACGATTCCTGAATGTTTGTATTTGCTTTACCTAACAGTTGTCTATTGGCTGCAATATGGCAGCACTCTGCAGATAAAGTTACATATTAATATATCAACTTTTTTTTTGGGGGGGGAGGATTTGTTTACAGAGAATAAATTTGTCTTCAGTTGATTTTAGAGAGCACGTTCAAAACCATAGATTCCCCCATCACAATCTAGGTAGGAGATTTTATCAGGTTAGTAAATCTGTTTATCCTTAAGGGATATATCTAGGGAACCTATTGTGCTTTTCTTCTTTTTAAGGCAAAAGACAATACTATTAGTTTTATCCCATTTAAAACGAATACTTAATTTATTATAAATGAACCGCCTACATAAGTTAAAAAAATCTTTTCCTAAGATGTTGTTGACAGTTTTATCATTTTTAATTTGAAAAACTAGTTATCAATGTTCCGCATAAAGATATAAACCACATTTCTAGATAATGTCAAGTAATGAAAGCAATGACAGTTCCGAATCTATCGAAACTATACTTAAACAATCGATATATAGATGTTGGTAAAAGTGACGATAATGTAAATTATAGAAGATCAGAAAGACAAAGTTGAAAACCGAAATGTTTGAGATGTGAGATGTAAGATGTGAGAGTGTGTTGTGTTCTTTTTATGGCATTCGCAGAATGCTATGTACTTTTCTATCTTTCTTTCTAGAAAGGAAATAACAAATAACATTTAGAGTTGATATATTTTTTTTCTGTGTTCATAAAGGTGAATAGGTTTCAAATTTTGGGCTGGTAAATGTATGTCCGTTGTTCTTGCATCCATAACCTCCAGTTGACCCGTTTTTCAAGTGCAATTTGTTGAAAAGACTTCTGCTCTTGACTTCTGCTCTGCTTGGCGCAAACTCTGCCAATGCTCAAAGTATTACCAATGCTCAAAGCATTGCTAAAGCTCTAGCTAGCTAGCTATTTATACAGTTTGAACAGATGAGCTACAAAAATGCATCCGTTGCTAAGGATGCTGTTCCAGTAAGGCAGATATTTGGGCGACTGTCTGGAAAAACTTTTGCCATAAGCGATGTTTGTTGTTGACTGTTGTAGGAGGCTGGTAACGTTTGTGCTTTGATTGAGTCATTATTTTAATCTAGCAAACTGACTAATGCTGGCAGTGACAAAATGGCTTGTGCACTAGCTCTCTCTCTAGAGCTTCTTGCAACAGACTCTTGTAAAATAACTGGGAATTTCACAGCCATGACAGATTGTACCACTAGCGGGGCAAGGAGTTGGGTGGTCATTTGTGTTCCTCAGTCCTTGTTTTAAGGATCCGCATTCTGGGCATGGTTGATTGTCATCACTTTTGTTGTTATCTTGTCTTTTTAAGCCAGATCGCCTTGCACTCATGATTTCTGATAGTCTCTGGAGTATTTGTTCATCACAGGTAGCAGTTTTTGAGGTCTTGTGCATGCTTTATGGCGTCATCAAGAGTTTCCAGACGGCTTGCCTTGGCCGGGATTTCAGTTTTGATAATTTCACCATAAAGTCCTCAAATAAATTGGTCTTTGATATTATCATTAGATGTAGTGAGGTTATTTAAAGTAAGATACTTCAAATTTATGATAAACTCTATGAGAATGTTAAATACTTCATGCTTGTTAAAATTTTTGAGGGAGACATCCTCCCTGGGAACCAGTAATTTGCTCATGTCAGCACTTTTTTGAGCATTTTTTTTTCTTCCAATCTCAACAATCTATACATCATTGGAAAAAAAAAAATTTCAGCTGATGCAATTTTACAAAAGAACTATATCTTTGGAATGTGTATTTCTCAAGATATTGTTTGCTGAACAACATGTAATTTCATGAAATCATAAAAAACATTGCTATTACAAAATATTTTACCCAGCCATTAGCAGCCAAAGAAGACGATGTAAGGCAGATGTGTTTTGGAGATTTTGATAATACTTTTGAGAAAATGTCAAAAAAGGAGGAACTTTGTTCAAATGTCCAATATGTCACATTTGCAAAACTCAGTGCACGGTAGTTCTGACTTTTTAAATTGGTGCCTTGAAACTCGCTTTACTTTGCGACAATATTTCATCAATTCTCTGCATGCTCTAGAAGCTTCAGGCTGCCTCATCCAAATAGCCGTAATCCCTTCATTTGCTAATTACCAACCATATTGCTGAAGATTAAAATCCAGTTAATTTTTATCTTTTAGGCTGCACCAAATACTGAAGCAAAAGAAATATCTAGGTATAAATAAATATTTAAAGGACTTTTTCAATGGTCGGACATTTTCCATGGGCATTGCAACAAACACTTGAAATAAAGACCCTGCCCCCTTCTATGCAATACTTATAAGACACTTTACAAGAATAGGTTATCAACTATCTCTAATTTAAATTGTGTCATTAATAATATTTTATTTCAAGCAAGAAATATTTTGTCAACAAATAAATTTAATTTCTCTTATTCTAATTTTTTTTCTATTCCTATTCTTACTGTGTATCTAAGAGTTTAAAAATGTATATCAAAACTAATCACTTAAAAGCTTTGCAGTAGTACTCTTAGTGAATGTTGTTTCAGTGCATCTTTGGTTGGCGGCAATAATTCGACAGATCAATCTTTCTGTGTAAATAAATCTTGTCAGCATCTATTGATTTCAACACAAGCACTCTTTTGATGATACAAAAGAATAAAAAATCTTTCAATCACTTTAAAGTCTTCTTCAGATAAATTTCCAGTCCACCCAACCTTAAAATTGAAAAATACGAACAGCCTGAAGAAATATAAAATTACCGATTGCTTTGCAGGGCATAGTTTCAACTCCATCAAAAATCTAACATAGAATAGTTAACAACTTAACATTTCTGTTTAAGAAAGTTTTCCATATATAGTTGCACATTTCTTTTCTTTTCAAAGAACTTCTGATCAAAATTGAATGTGATATTAAATTATCTCACAAATGTTTCTGTTGCTTCGCAGTCATTTTCCCATATGTTCCAAGCAGTTCGTTTCCCTCTCCTTGCAAATTGCAAAACTGTGTCACAACTCGTCACAGCAAACCAAAATTGCATTGCTCTACAAATCTCTTTTCTTCATGTATTGGGATATATTTTCGATGTTGACCAGCACCAAAGTTTACCCAAAGTTCTTTAACATCCGACGAAAAAAAAATGATAAAAGTGCAATTACCACGACGTCTGTGTCAACTGTAACTATCCCTAACTTTTTATATCCTTTACTTGAACCATGGTATGCTTGAAGGAGCAACCTGTAATCAGCCTCTTCATGGTTACATGGTTGATATACATTTTACCACAGCAACACATATTTCACTGTCAGAAAATCCAGAATTTTTAGCTTCCTGTATTCAATAAATCAAGGTGGAAAAACTTAGGGCCTCTTTTTTGCCCTTCTAATCCGATTTTCATTGTCAAGTCTTTCCTAAAAATTTTTCGTATTTCATTAAGTTCTTTTTTTTTTTCCTTGTTCAGAATGGTCTTCGTTAAAGATTTATTATGGATACTAGGCTTCTGTTCAAGAAGTTCGTTAATAAACTCTTTTAACACTGCTAAACGTGATGTTCAATCTTTGCTCTCCCACTCTCCTCTTTTTCCCAGCTTATGCACCTGAGAACATGTTTCAAGAGAGCCTATTTCATGCCTTTTTCTTCGCCTGGTATTGCACTTTCAATCTCCAGGTGAACACACAGTTTTCTCTCTCTCTCTCTCTCTCTCTCTCTCTCTTTCTCTCTCTCTCTCTCTCTTACAAGCTTAATAATATTCTCAAACAAAACTCACAATTTTGATGGGTGAACTGTGCAATTCCCACAGGTAATTACCACATAAAAATCCAATAAAGCTTTGTTAATTACCCACCTTGTTTGCACGGTTCGTCATTTAAAAACCAGTATAAAACAAAAAGAAAGACTGGGGATGACAGTGACGCAGAAAAGAAGTTCTTCCTCTTAATTGAAAAGCAAAACCATCACTGTGATGACTGCAACACTTATGGAGATAAACCAATCATAACAAATAAAGCCGCCATATTTATATATTTTTATCTCCAACATACAGGTAATATAGGACCCAGCAAACTTAGGAAAATCTGAGGGAAGGTGGAAATAGAACCAGTAAGCATGGTAGACAGCCCCCAACCGGGAAGAGGAGGCATCAGTTTTGAGCTCAGTAATTGGGCAAGACGTAAGAAAGTCACATTTACAATGCAAGTATTTGAGAAAAGACGAACACCAGTACAAATCACTTTGAAAGTAGATTGACAGGCGACAATGCAATGCAGGAGATCGTAGGGTATAACTCAAATATTAGATGCGTCTGAGGAAAGTGAGACCACCATACCCAACCTTGCAATCCATATTCAGGCGACCAGCCAATGATTGCAACTGGCGTTTAGAAGCTCTATGCTGCTGACATATAGCAGAGATCTCTTCATATAACACAGAAACCTTGCCGGAAGGCAAGGTGAGTGTTCGGACTGAAGATCATTTGATGCCTCAGATCATTTTTAGAAAGGAACACTCCAAGGGTAATCTGGGAAATCACATCATCAATAGTTGAAAATTTCTGAGGTTCATTATTAATAAAAGAATTCATCCCCGAGTGAATGAAGGGGAGGTTCGCAGAGTTGGACTTGGAGTTGTCTTGACCTAATGGCATTTTGCGATGACAGTATAGGAAACAGGCTAGCGTGGAACCGGAAGTACCTCATGGAGATGGTTATTATCCCGACCCTAGGGAAGCCCATAAGTATGCTGGAGTATGCTAGAAGTATGCTGCACTCGTTGTTATCCGTGAAAAATGACTCTCATGTATATTTACGAGACAGCCCAAAAATTTAAATAGTTTATACCAAATAATCTTTAACAACGATGAATTTTGCGTATGATGAATGAAAAATTCTCCAATTTGCTAAGGGCTTGATGGTGCTGTGTCATAGTAAAATTTTTTGCTTGGGTACTGGGAAATAATATGTTTATCCATGAATGGATGAAGTTGAAACGCAACATCAGCAATATGAATGTTGGTTACCTTGGTTGCTTGTTCTACTCGACAGCTCATGCAAAAATATGTCAGTGTTATTGTACACATCCAAAACCTATTGTTGATAAAAGCTCATTGAGAGAGCATGGACGGCTTGGGACTTCGGAAGCGTATAAAAAAGATGAAGGCCAGTTTACATAACTGGAGGTACTACAGTTGGTGATGACGCAAAGAGTGAACCACTCTGCTGCTCACCTGCTCCAGTTTGCTATGAAAAGGTATATTTGGCAATGACCGATCTGCACCAAGTAAGGTATCAAGACTAGACAAAGTCGAACCTGCCATGCCTGTGGCGGCAGTTGGTGCTTGAGCGGCAGCAGGCGTACGAGAAATTTGTTGAGAGGATGGTGCAGCTTGTCGATGTAATACAGCATGATTGCTAAGAGTGGAAGAAACCGTAGTTGACTGTGAACTGCGGCAGGCCACCAGTAGCTGATGGTGATGATACAGATCAGGCCTGTACTTTTGATATTTATAAGTAGGTATCTTTTTGTTGGAACACGTGAAATGAATTTCCATTTACCACAAAGCTATATTAATATCATTCACTTGTTGGATACCTCTCTCATATATCCTGTAATTACAAAATCAATTATCATATTGAGATTAAGAAGAGTTTTTAGAATGTATTTCTTCGAAAAGCTGTAGCAAGTTAAGACTCTTTGACATTGTGTACTATCTCCGGTGCTAAATACAAGGGGGTGGGGGATGCTTACTAATGTTTGAAAATTTTTGTCAACCACTCATACCTTATGTAGACCTCCCTGTTTATAAATTTTGAAAAAGCAATTGTCAAGTCTCCAGTTGATTATTATATTTTTGTGATGTTGTGTCAGTATTTTAATTTAACTACAGTATGTATAATTTATTGTTCCTTGAAGATCTCTGAACATATAAATTGCACTTGTCTCTTAAAATAAAATGCAAACCCGTTTTTAAAAATTTTGTTGAAGAAGTTGGTGTCGTTCCATGGCTTGTACCAACGTCAAATAAAGACATCTCACTACTTTACTTGCACAAAACTAAAACTTTTGACTATAGAAAATTCCTGTCAGAGGCGCCCGAAGATTTAAGTAGAAACTCACTAAAGGCTTTTAGAGAGTATCCTAATCCTCTCAAGTTTATTAAAAAAGTGTCTGTCTTCTCTATTATGATATCTTTAGGCCTTTCTTTGAATATAATCTTTAAAATCTTCAACTTAACCCTATTCAGGTCGGGGGGGGGGGCGGATTCCGCCACTTTGCCATACTATCGCTAATTACTCACGAACGAAAAAATGTTATGCAAAGAAAC
>JANSTP010120230.1:0-12871 GCA_025330745.1 Cladonema radiatum | reverse complement strand
GGATTGAGATGAAATAAAAACTGGCGTTCATCATTTTTTCTCCTCTTTCATATGAACCCAACTCATATTTTCACCTCAGAATCCCTTTAACATAATGGGAAATTACACAGATCGTTCTAATGTTTAGGGCTATGCATTTAATTGATTTAAATTCTGCAAGAATTGTTGAATATTATGTGTTTACTCAAGTATGAGTATTTTACTAATACATTGGGTTCATAAAAATGTCTTAGTGGAAAATGATTATGAAATTGTTATTTTCTCTTCAGTAGCCCTTTCAATCAACAGCAGTAATTCTTACTTTTGTATAAAGCGTTATAAGTGTTTTGCAGTTTAAAATAATTGTTTTATTTTTCAGCATTTGAGATTTCTGTTACCAACAAGATTTGTTTGGCGATGATGCCGTTTCTAGTGAAGATGTCTCCACCTGATGTATGTTTATAAATATTTTTCATAAATAACTCTATGGTGGTTGGGTTTTTAACATGTTTGATGGTGGTAATGTAATACATTAAAGTTATCACACTGAAGATTGTTCACAAGGGTTGAAATAAGGAAAAGTTACTTGGTCGGTTTTTCTATTGGTACTGATTCCTATGTATGTCAAAGAAAATTTTGAGTTTTCATCTCTCTATTTTCCTTAATTTGATTCTTTTTCAAAGATATCTCGATTTATAGCAAAGAATATCTTGTATATCTTTTAAGACTGATTATACATGAAGAAGAAGCAAAAATAAATATTGTACATTATTTTTGTCAAAAAATAGTGATAATGATCGGTTTTATATTGCTTTTCACAAATTTTATTGTCAGTTTTTTTTCTCCTGTGGCCGGTTTTAACCGACAACCGACCGTTATTTCGACCCCTGGTTCACATAACTATGGTTGTAGTTTCTTGTAACACTAGAAGCTTCCCTTGAAACTCCAACAGCTTGTCTTTATTAGTAGTATTTTTGCGAGTCTGCTGCAAGTCTGCTTTTAAGAAAGCGTTGAATTTAAGATGTTTTAATTGAGTGGTTGAACAAACCTGAGTAGTTAAAAATTAGCTGACAGGGCATATTCTAACAATTCAGGGCTAGATTTATTTTTCCCTAAAAAATAGAGTATAATTTTCTAGAAAGGGAGCAATATTTTGCTCCTACTTTGTCTAAATTGTCTACATTATTGCACCCAATTTTTGTTATAATAAGTTCTGACAAAATATAAGTTTTTGTTTTGAATCATTTTTTGCTTTTGTATTTTATTCTGGTTATTTATTGCATTTTTTAGGTTGATGATTTCATAACTGATTTTCAAAAATTATGGCAATTTAAAAGAAATAAATCTGCTATGATAAATGGTATGTCAATACAAAATTCCACTTGCTTCGTTTTACCCAGGTATACTTGTCTGTTTTGTTTGACCCAAGGATAAATTCAGGGTGTGCCAGGAGTAGCCAAAAAGGGGTGAAATATGGTCTCTCCTTATTTGAATTAATTGGTAGTTTTATTATAACATTACCATCATTGTGCATAATCAGAGTAGACTCTTGAGCGACAATTGCTACCTTCAGAGGCAGTATAGGCCCAAAGCAAATGTCTCCTGAAAAATGTCTCCTGCTCCTCGTAGGATATTCCCTACTTCCATAATTCGCTCTCTTTTTAGTGTGTGTATTATGATGTATTTATATCAGTTTTTTGTTATTTATGTTCATTATTTTCAAGTAAATAAATAGCATTAATAAATAAATATTCATATGTCATGAATACATGGGCCTACTTACTTTTTGATATGCAGGCTACAGTAAAACCTGTATAAGGCAGTCACTGTATAAGGCAGCCACCTGTACACAAAGGCCATTTTTTAAAGTTCCCAAATGTCCATTTTACATTGAAATGAACCTTTTAAGACAGCCATCTCTCTAAGGCAGTCACTTTTTTTGGTTCCCAAGGGTGATCGTCTTAGACAGGTTTGACTGTATTTGGACTCAGAAGAGGATAATTTTTTAAGGGTCTCATTCATTTCTTTCTGATATAGTAACTTTTCTTTTGTTTTCATGTAGTTTGAAAAGGGGAAGAATCCATTCCATAACTCACCAAATACCAAGACACGCACCTTTCAAGACATATGCAGATATGAAGAAACATTGGGAGCAAGCAGTAATTTCTTTTTTCAAAATCATTAAACTTATTGTTTGCATTATAATTCAGAATATTGATGTATGCAAAGTTTAAATTAAAATTGTGTTTGATAGAAACATCAGAAAGGATGCTTTTTGTCTGTTATTTATCGGAGATTTATTCAAGTTAAATCCAAAGAACTTATTTTTTTGGGAAATTTTTTGAGAAAGCTTGAGTAAAAAGGAACTGAGAATTACCAGAACTCAGAATATGAAACTTATGCAAGCTACCTCACTATATGTAGGCATGGTACATTTCAATTAAAAATGTTGACATTCTAAATTTCTATTGGAACGAAACCATTTCCATATTGCTAATACCCTAGCTATGCTTGCTGCATTATCTTAATCCACTCACTACATCTCCCATGAATTTATCAACTTCATCATACACCTTCAACTGTTGGCATATTGTTAGCACCTGATTAGCATATCAATTGCTATGAAGAGCAGCGATATTTTGATTACAAAATTATCTTTGATTGATTTATTAAAACTCATTATTTTCAGTACGGGTATCACCTTCCAGAAGATTCATGTAGTCTCTACTATAATGTTGGATTCTTTGGAGATAATGTATTCAGGTAAGATTCATGTAGTCTCTACTATAATGTTGGATTCTTTGGAGATAATGTATTCAGGTAAGTTTGGATTTTTACGTTTTTATGATCTTCTTTAGCGATCATGGCCTTTCTTCCTCTAGTTAAAAAATTCTGTCACATGTTTTCTTATTCGCAATCATTGCAATATTTTCAATGGAAAAGTTTTGTGGTTGTTTTACAAAGGACAGAGTTCTTTCATTACCTATTTTATCTTATTTAGCTATCCAGAATGGTGTATAAGACATAATGAACCACTCTGTTATTGGCGCTGCGATCAGGAAGAAATTTGCAACTCCTTTTTTCAAGATTTGAATACGCAGATGAAGAATTTATTCACAAACCCGCTCAGATTTACTAAAAATAGTTTATATTGGCAGAAAAGTTTACCTAATGCTGAAGACGGAAACAAGTCTTGTTTATCAAAAGTTCCACAAGATACCCATAGAAAATTATTCAACTCTAATCCAAGATCAGACAGTATAAGGATTAAAGAAGCTTTCAAATATGCTACTATGGAAACAGAAACTTATTCTAGTGGTTTGGCATTGAATGATCATAAACTTGAGAATTGGCAATGTATGTCAGCTAGTGTTCGATTAACAAAGCAATCAAGTTCTCAAAATTCATCAAGTATCCGAAGCAATAAACAAGCTTCCTCAGCGAAAACGTGTGCGTCAGCTAAGCAAAGTTTTTCATTTGTATCACAGAGACAGGAACAAACTGAAAACAATATTAAATCAAGAACACCTTTTAACAAGACAGGTTCTTTATACAAATTCCAAGAAAAGGTAAAACATGAAAGTAACGATAATGATATTGATATACCAGATTCTCCATTGTTTGACCAAATGGTTCCTGATGATATGACATTGGATAAGTCTGATGAAAGTAGAAAAGTCTCTTCCAGGGAAACCCATAATCAGCTAGATAACACATTTCAATCACACGATAATATTGACTTCAGAACAGAAAAGAAAGTCCAAAGATTTAAGAGATTTCAATCAAACTGTGATAAGTTACCAGAATCATTTGAAGGCCACACAGATGCTGTTGTTCCAGATTTAAACAACAATATTAAAAGTGTTGTTACAACTGAAAATACAATGACAGGTTGCTGTTTCTTATTTAATTTTGTCAATTATACATTAAATATAGTGATCTATCTAAAATATAACAATGAGACAATAAAAGTAAAAATTGGGGAATCTATTACGTCTGTGTACATTAAAATCTTCGTGAAACGTTTTTCTAAAAATAGAGGATTCATTATTTTTGAAAACTTTTTTTATATCCTTATATCTCTCTTTAGTATCTGGAACCAACATCTGCCATCCAAATGGCATCCATTTTCTTGACACCTTCAAAAGATTGCCGCCCGATTTCTGGATACCACCTAGAAATTAGTTCTTTTTTGATGGCGTCTGAAATCAATAGTGGTGCATTCCCTTTTTTTGCTTTCATTAGCTTAAATGATCCAAACTTTTTTGATCCGATGTCCAAACAAATTATTTTGTTGTAGAAGATATTCTGAGTACCGTGATTTACTTATTTTTAGTTGTATTGTTTCTTCTAGTTAACATTGTCACTAGTGAAGCAAGAATCATTCCAAGGTTTGGTAAGGTTAAAAAGCAACGTTCACATAATGTCAAATCTGTCGAGCAGGAAAATATTTTGTCAAAAAGCACTTGTAGTAACTTATCTATGCCTTATTCACTGCCAAGCAAAAAAGAGACCAAAGCGGATGAACTGCAAGTAAATAAGCAAATTTCATTAATTGATGCCAAAAAACCATTATTTACTGCTAAGCAGACTAAAATGCAATCACTTGGTAAAATTGTTACTGCAAAGAAACATCACACTAACATGGCTTCAAGCCCAACAGCAATTGTGCGAAAAGAAATGACTCCAAAAACAACTAATATCAAACCCATAAAGACACCCATAGCACCTGTTGCAAACCAATCCCAAATATCGGGAATAGATTTAGCTAGACAGATAGTGAATAATCTTGGAGGTAACTCACAGTCTGATAATGGAGGTGAGGTAATTAAAGTAAGTTGTTTTTAATTATGTCCGATGTAAAAACAATTACCATAATACCTCAATTAACTGCCCCCATCATATAAGCGTGCATCCCTCGAGTAAGCCGCTAGCCTTCAAGCTTGAGAAATGGGCGCTTAGTAGAATTTTGGATTGAAATTTTAATAAATGTTTCATTATTACTTTCAATGCTTTTTGTTTTTTGTGAAAAAAGATTATGTAAGGTTTTCAATTAAAAACTGTTTCATTAATTTCAATCTTTTTTTAATTGCTTTCGATATTTTTTAAATAAACGCCCCCCTCAAATGAGCCCTACGCAAGAGCCTCAAAAACATTTTATGATATTCTAGGCATTACCGTATATTTTTATGCTTGCTCATGCTGGCTTTTTTAGTAGTAACTAATTTTTTTCTAGAAAGTTAAGATAAAAAAGTCAAAGGAAATAAGTCAAAAAATAGCAATTAATGGTTTGGATACTTCAACATTAATTTGATATGGATCTGAAAAAATCTTTATCAGTTTTTATCTAAATTCTGTATGTAATTTGCACTCCATTTTTCTTTCCCAAAGTGACTAGGCAAAATCCTTTATATTTGACTGCTTATTATATTATTGTTGTTATGTCTGTAGTTTCTAATATTTTTTTATTTTAATCCCCCTTCTTTAGAGGCTAATACAAGCTATATTTGATTTCCGTATACCCATTCTGTGTATGCAGAGCACATGAAAAGTTTGGGATTATTTGGTTAAGATTTACTCTACTCATTCTGTCTAGTTGCTCATTGTGATCTTCTATGCAACTAAAAAACCAAGCCAATGAGCCAAAAATCAAAATTTCTACTTTCCAAACCAGAAGTGAAGAGTTTTTTTCAACTCTGTTTGATGACATGGGACCATGAATTTATTTAGTTAATTTTTGCAAAAATTGTTGAGAACAATCCCAATGATATTTTTTCTGGATTTCCCTTTTCCACACTCTTACTCATGTGAAATTAAAAACTATCATCATTATCAGTTACAGAGATTTAAAAAAATTTACCTTTTTGAATAATGCCCTTTCTACTAAATAATGTTATCAATTTTTTTTACTTATTAGTGTACCCCAGATTCTACTGTCACTACCAAGAAGCCTCGCTCAAAACCCAAAATTCAAGACATCGATGTTGAGACAATGGCAAGAGCAAAAACTGTAGGTTTACTTTCTTTGTTGTTCGCGAGTAAAATGATCATTTTTATAAAGCAGAAGTGGAGTTTGTTGTCTCAATGTTTCTGCACCCTAATTTTTATGCAATAATATTGGAAATAATTCAAGATTGCTATTTTTAAGGTATCCCCTTGCCTCCATTTTTTCCAGACATTATTATTTGATGAATACCTATTGTGTTGACAATTTCTTTGGACATTTAGTACAGTCGAACCTGTCTTCCGAGCCACCTGCATAAGGTAGGCACCTGTCCAACGCAACCAGTGGCCAGTTTTTTCAGACCCCAAAGAAGAAAAATCCTGTATAAGGCAGACAAATAAGTTTTTCAAAAAATTGCCTGTTATCAATACAAAATATTAAAATCCCCATAATTTTTTTTTTTTTTTTTCAAATGAATAATTCTAATTACAGCAAAAATACTCATCAAAAACCTTTATAATGCTGAAAATGTTTTAGAAACTTTGTACTAGTTCAAGATTGCTAATTCCAGAAAATTGTTTCCGTCAGTCAATTTTCACAAGACCTCTACAAGGCAGCCACCTGTCTAAGGCAGCCAGTTTCTTTTATTCCGCAGAGTGGCCACCTTAAACAGGTTTCACTGTAATTAGCCAATATTGAAAACTTTTTCTTCAATAAATTTGCTTACCCGTTTTTTCTTAGTTGACTGCTTTCAATCTGACCATTTCCTATAATTTCTGTATCCAACGATGCCCTCTATCTAAGTGTTACCATTTAAAATCAAATTTGGATTTGAAACAAGACTTATTAGGCAAGTAAATTAAGTACTTTTTTGTTTACTTATTTATTTATTTATTTATTTTAGCTGAGCAAAGTAAATTCCTTAACATTAAAATCATGGCTGAAAGAAAGAGGAATCAAATGCAAAGCCTCTGAGAAGAAAGAAGAATTGATAAGAAAAGCAAATGACTTGCTTGGTATAGTTCAATAATAGCATCATAGTATCTGTGAGCATAAGTGTTTTCTTCTCAGAACATTCGACAATATAACTTGCATTAGTTTATATTAGAGTAGAAAAAGTTGATCAAATCGTTCAAATGGCGAGTTTTAAGATTAAAAGTCGTATTATTTTCTTTAGTAATTTTGTTAGAATTAATTACATTGTGGAAAATGAGGAGAATGAGCGATGGATCAATTCACATGAAGAACGAATTTACGTTTTTAACGAGAAAGCAACATTAACATAGTTTTTTAGTGTTAATCAATCATACTAATGATATGTTTTATAGAGTAATGTTTTACTGTTTGTTTGTTTAGAATTGAGTTGTGAATCATTGTTAAATAACAGTTTAAATTATTTTGAATTATCGTTCATACTTAGAAGAGTTTTATAAACTTTTTTAGTGATACAGGTTTTGCTTGTGTGTTTTGTTTATTTACACTTATTATATACTGTCTAGATTTTATGGTAGGCACAAATAAATTTGATATTTTAGTATTTACTTGAAATGCTTGAAAAAAGATTATCCTAACCTAGAATCCTATTCATACACCCGCAGACAAAATTAAAGGAGTTTAAGAGAGCTTATTAGTTATTGAATAGACTAGCAATATTTGATTTATTACACACAGCTATAATAGTTTCTTTTAACCCTATTTTTCCCAGGCTATTTTGGACAAGCAGTTCCCGGGGGGAGGGGGGTTAAGGGGCACAAAGGGCCCCCTTTCCTTAAAATTGGAACAGCAATAGCAATCACAATAAAACTTGGTTTACTTGAAGTTCAATCCTTCTTGCACACTTCTGCATGATTTTGACATCGATGACGTCATTAAAAAAGTGATCATGTCATCATTTTGTCGGTAATATAGCGAAAAACCTGTTTTTTCTAGTTTTTCGGGGGTTTTTCTGGTTAAATAAGGTTGTGAGAATAAGTTTGACTCTTTTATGGTCCTATTTAGTTTATTGAGTGAAATTATATGAAATAATACCATTTATAAAGGATTGAACTCAAAAAAATTTGAAAAAAATTATTTTTTCATTCAAAAATAGGCAAAAATTGGGTCACCAAGGCTCGAAAACCTTGTTGTTATGGCAACAGAGGGTTATTATTTGGCATGATTTTATTACTAAAATGTGTGTAGGTAAATTTTAGGAAAAGTCATAAAGTATTATGTCACAAGTCATTATGGAAAAGAAGTTATGAAACAAGAAGTAACAAGAAGTAACACCCCCCCCCCCGGGAGGAATAGGGTTAAACTCATTCTCATTCCCCTATGGTAACTTTATTATTCCTTGGTATATCATATTTAGGAAATTCTTTTAAAAATATAGTATTATATTGGATGATTTATATAACTTAGAAGTTATATCATTCAGCATTCAATCTTGTAGGTCTGATTTGGATTTGCTTTGAAACTACAGTTTTAAAATTCCAGTGGAGTGTTATTTCATTTTGCCGAGTTCTAGAGATTTTAGCCCTAATTTTTTTTTTCTATTTTAGATCTCCTCCCTCACCTCACTCCTCTTTTTGTTAAATTCAATTAAGTATTTGCTGAGGAAGAAAGATATCTAGTCATGGTTGGTCTATAGTTGCTTTACCGCTTTTGATGAGCCATTATATAATTTGAATTCAACACACTCGTGTAAAGCAACAATTTAAAAACATTTACATGACTATTGCTGGAATAAAAATAATATAACTTTTATGGCACACTTTTTTTCATTTTGCTAAAATGAAACTACAACTGATAATCAAAATTCTGATGTTTCTGTATCTTGATTTTTTGCATTAAGTTTTTTAGATTTGAAATAATTAAACTTTCTCATGTTTAAATAAAACATGTTTTTAACTTTACCAACACCTCTAACCAAAATTATATTTAAAACTTTTCAAAATAATCATGTCCCAACTTTTCTTGTTATCAATTAAAAATAATACCACAACCATACTAATGATATCCGCTTAACAGAAACCATCCTGCGTCTTCAGTTGTTCTATTCCTTTTGTCGACTCCTCACCACGATCTGCATGTTTGATTCTTGATTTCCCATTTGATTATTGCGTTGTATTAAGTAGCAAAGGCTTGAGAGAACATCACAAAGAGATATGATATAGAAAAATATCATCACAGCATTCACAATTTGGTTAAAATATTCTTCATGAGCAAAAATACCCTTCATTGGGTAGAGAAAAATGCCTTCTGACAGTACCGAAAAGTTGTTCATATACACTATTATTAACGGATATTTCTCAGGATGCTCGTATTGCTTCGTTACGATGAATAGAAAGAATGCAAGCAAATTCGTCAAAAGTGTTATGATGGTAAGAATGGTGGTAAAATTTATCGGAATTGTGAAATTGGTTGCCAGAGATGGACATTTTGTTGCCAGGTCTTTTGATAAATGACACTTGAACGCAGCATTAGTAAAATTGAATGTGCTGGAAACAAAATGTAAATGAAAAAATGACAATAATAGTTCACTAAAAAAAATCAGAAAAGAAAAAGGCTTGCATGGAAATAAAATTTGAACATGCTGGTCTAATATAACACAGTACAGTAACTAGCTTTAACTTTTTTTTTGAGGTTTAGTACTTTTTTATTAATCTCTTCTCCTGAGAAATTTGGTGCAAAATAAAATAAAAAACAGTTCTTAAAAATAGATGCAGTTTAGTTTGCTTGGTTTTGTTTTATAATTTGATCATCTTTATCAAAACTAATCTCATGTAATTGGAAAGGTTTTTGTTATTAGTAAGTCTTCTGTTCTTCCGTCTTTCATTTTTGTTTTAAAGAGGCACTGTGGAGTGTTCAGTGCCCATATGCAGTGAGAATCCAGGAAAAAGCCAACCTTGACAGGTGCCCCTTTAAGTTACAGATGTATAATCAGCATAGATTGAATAAAAATGCTGAAATGTTTCTATAATGGCATTATTGAAAAGCCAGGAAGATTCTTTTTTAATCCTTAAATTTTCAGACTACTGACTTTGTATTTCAGTCTTGAAGCTTTATTAAATTGCTTTATTAAATTACTTTTTCTCGTGGCCCTAACCTAAGATGGTATATTTATTGGACTTTCAATTCTCAGAACACTCACCCAAAAATCTGCATGTTAGATTGTCCCTATTATCGTATTAATATTTTTATGTTGTAAATACAGACATCTGTTACAGGAAGCATCTTGTTGTAATATTAGTGTCAATTTGCTCATTTATGTTTTTATTGTAACAGTTTAGACACCCACTCTAAGGTTCCTTTCCAACCCATACTTTTTCTTTTTCTGAGTTTATTTTGAAGAAGTTAAAGCAAAAAGCAAAAGCTCCATTTTTTCTCCATTTTTAATAAACTGTCGGAATTCTGACCTTGACTCGATTACTAGGAGAAAATTCTGTTGACAGAAAGATCTTTTTTCTTTTCAACTTATTAGTTTATTTTATAAGTATTACTAAAGTTATTCTTCGGGCTCCATATTAGAAATATGGAATTTGGAATATCAATGAATAATATTACATTTGGAATATTAATGAACTTAAGAACTACACAGAAAATTTGAACAATGTATTTGAGTATTTTGGTCAATATTTTAGTCTATTTTTGCTCTAATTGTAATCAAGATCATTAATGATCTATCAGAAGCTAGCCTTGACTTGATTACTATGGAAAAACCAATTGACACAGGAAAACACTAGAGAACTCTTTTCCTTTTTTTTTCTTTTCAACCTAATAATTATTTTATAAATATTATTAAAGTTTAGACTTGGTTATTCTTCGAGTCAATATTAGAAATATTTGGGTCAATATTTTAGTCTATTTTTGCTCTGATTGTACTAAATTAGGTCATTAAAATTTGCAAGTTTCATAGAAAAAAGTGCAAATTAGGACTATCTAAACCATGACTAGCCTTCAGAATTTGAAAAAGATAATTAAATGTTAAAAGATAATTTCCAAAAAAAAAAAAGAAGAAGAAGAAAATAACAGAATCATTTCATTTCAAGTATCATAATCATCAATCTATTTGTATGATGTTAACTGTGTCACCTAATTTTGGAAATAGAATCACAAATAAGAATAAGAATATTAATAATATCGTACCTGAAGAAGAGATCTTTAAGATAAGTTATGTCCATATCTTCTTCTTTACACCAAGCAGAGAATGATTGTAATATTTTTGTTTTTGCAACTCCAGATATCACATTAAATAGCTTCCTGCACTGTTTACAGAAGCTACTTTAAAGCCAGTGTTTCCTCGATTTTCTTCTCTTTTATCTATCTTTACAAGGTACTATCGTAATATTATACAAGAGAAAAAATGTAACTTTGTAATCCTTAACAGATGTTTTTAGTAGATTAATTACCATTCGCAAAATGAAAGTTGTCAAAAAGAAAAAGATAGATTTTTAATAATGGTATATTGTAGTCTGAAAAATAGAAAGTAGGTGTTTTATCCTGATTTTAATGTATATTCTTTTTATTAATATTTAAATTTTAACTTTTTTATTCTTATTTTAATTTTATATTGCCAGTTATAAATGAATTTGATAGTTTTGATAGTCTTCATTTTTTTATGTATTTATTTATTTATTTTTTTCATTTGTACATTTTTTTCTGTTACTTTCGTTTTTTAGAATCTTCATTCCTATTTAAGGCCTTCAAGAATTTATGATTCTTCATTATACTTTAGAGACTTATATAGATTAATTAAAAAAATAAAATGTCGGAAGAAGATATACCAATAGTTTCAGGGATTTCACCTGCCGAAGGACCTCCTGGAACAATAGTGAAAATACGAGGAGAAAATCTTGGACGAAATGCCAAAGATGTGTTACGTAAGTTTCTCAAACCTTCTTTCATCTGTTTTGTGCATCTAGATTTTACTTTCTTTAAAAATCCAATTTTAATAGTTCATTTCAATTACTTTTATCAATCTTTTGCATCCGTGTTTAGGGTAGACTGGTCAAGATTAAGTAGAATATCTCTTTTAATTTTTGTTTATGTTTTATTATTTATTATTTTTTATTTTAATGTCTTGCAATATTGACAATTATTTTATCAAAAATGGATTTTATCAATTTGCCATAGTTTTTGTAATTAATATTTGAGGTTTCAGTCCAAAGTTATTGCAATTTGAACCCAAATATTTGGAGACCAGGTAATATTTTTTAAATGTAACTTTTCATAAAAATGATCACTTACAAACTTGCTTATTTTTCCCCCAATTTAATCAAAATTTATTTTTGGGTCAAAATTTATGTAGACCTTTTCTCAGTTTTTGGGCCACATGTCCTAGAAATCTGAGAAAAACAAATTTCATTAAAATAAGTTTTAAAAGAAAGTTTTCTGCCAAATTTCATTGGAAATTGTTTCTTTCAATTCATTACTTCCAGGGTTCGAATTAAGCAAACTGCGATTTGCAATTGCGCAAAGATATTTAGCCATCAGCTTTTATTATTTATTTAGAAATTGGGATCAAGAAATATTTTTCATGGAATATATATTTTTCACTTTTGATGTTATTCCTGGGAGATGAAAAAACCAAATATTTCATTTAATAATCATAACTATCATGTAATTGCAAACATGTGTATATAAAATATCTTTCTTCTAAAATATGTCTTTATTGCGTCACAAAATAAAGACGCAAGTGAAGAAATGTTTTTAAATAAAGTTCTGTCAAAAAAATGGTGATAGTCTTTTTATTTATAAGTTTGTATGTGGAAAAATCTTAATTAAAGGGATTCTGAGGTGAAAATATAAGTTGGGTTCATATGAAAGAGGAGAAAAAATGATGAACACTGATTTTTATTCCATTTCAATCCGACTTTTGGTTCTCGAGATATTGAGTTTAAAGATTTGTCACTTAGGGAATTTCTCTAAATAGTTGAAGAATTTGTGATGTCATCTAGTGTATAGAAA
>JANSTP010120008.1:0-12875 GCA_025330745.1 Cladonema radiatum | reverse complement strand
TAGTTTCAATGACTGTTTGTTGAACTATTAGTTTTACTGTAGAATATGGAAAAGAAGTAGATGAGGTTAAGAATGGCGATATCAGCGATATTAGTTTACTTGTCTTATTTTTGTCTAATATCCCCCCGGTCTCTGCAGTTCAATACAGAACGCGTTTCAGAAGTTCAAGTTTATTATCATTATTATTACTATTATTCTCTAATTTTTATTTTTCTCAGCAAGAAAACCAGTTAAATTATTTTACTAGGAGCATGTTTTTAATGTCAAAAATCAAAAAATCCTCAGATGGATCTTTCATGTATCAGTAGGTCATAAAGGTAACCAAGTTTCTCTACTTAGCCACAGGCCCCAACGCCAACCCCCTCCATTGAGTAACAACCACCCTGTATAAAGCTTGTTTCATTAGCGCCGTGCCGTGGAATATGTGGCGCACAAGAAACATGGCAATAGGAAGGATAAACGCATAGTATACCATTTGTTTTAAGGAATGTTCGAGAGAAAAAATATACAAATCGCTGAATCTGTGAATTTTTTACATTCGCATGAATTAACTTTTGAAAGAACGTAGACTAGATCTAGTCCATTCGCCCTGAGACACAAAACTCAATATTCGTTATAGACTAGATCTAGTCGTTCCTAGTAAACTATTTTAAGTATTCCCCGTTTGTCAAGAATGGACTAGAGCTAGTATATATTCGTTATTTCGGAAAAATCGGGAAAGTTGGATATTATATCTCGGCACATCGTAACTCTGCAAGTTGGGAGAATGGTTCTCCTGTTCCAAATTTCGCTAGGCTGAAATTTTAAATCTATCATGAACAACTAGCTATTCCCTTAAGGGCATAATTTTTTGTGATCAGAAAACGTTGCGGAAAATCCCAAAACTTATTCAGTGATTAGAAAGTAAATGTCTCCTCAATGCGCAATAGAAATCCACATAGTTTTGAATAGTCTTTTTCTTAGAAGAGTAGAAAAAAGGGAGGTAATTTGAATGGGACAGTTTTTCAGGGGCAATTTTATCGGGGGGGATTTTTACCAAATCAATTTTTTCAGTATAAACTGCTTAAATGTGGGTTGCTGCTGGCTGGATATTCATTGCTTGAGCTTCCCTGACATTGGTGCTTTAATAAACCGGACTAAATCAGCCTTATTTGAGCAGTCCTCTACTTTATTGTGAGGAACTTTCGCGGCTACGCTATTTTTTGGCCTTTTCGCGAAAGTTTTTTCCCGCAAAATGTTTAGAAATATTTTATTTTAATTATAGACCCAAAAACCTGCGGAAATTGATTAAAAACGAACAAACGGCGTTAATTCAGAAATTTGTTTCCCACAGAATATATGTACCTAAATGGCTCAATTGCGCAAGTTTTTTCCTGCAGAATACAAATATTTCGCGGTTTCTTCAATCTGCCAAAGTTTCTGACATTAAAGTAATTCATTGTGAAAACGTTTTTAATTTTTTTCATTATAACAAATTTTTATAAAGCAACTGGGTGGTAAAAACAGGCAATACGGCGAATGAAATTGATAGTTGTGAAATTTGTCCCACTTTTGCTGGCCCAACGAAGTAGGTATTTTAGGAGGTTGTTGAAGAAAGCCCTGTGGGAAATTACCTGAAAGTTACATTTCTAGAAATTTCAGTTCGTTAAATTTTTTTCCATCAAATTTTATCCTTTGAGTTTTGAAAAAATTGACCTCGCCAAACACTATTTATTCATAAACTACTGGCAATTATCAGTTCCTTTGAGCATGTAAATATTTTGAAATATTATTTTCAACGAGTCCGGGATTTTGAGAAGTCACTTGGAACTATTACGAAAATAAATTTCAAACCTAGCTAACAACTTAGCTATCGCATCTTCATGTGTTTTTAACATTATGGAGATAATAGCTAAATATTTCCGGGAATATCGTGTAAGAAAAATTATAATGAGAAAATACACAGCAATATTAACCCTAACCCGACCGGGAGAGGATTCCTAAAACAGCTCCGCTGGTTTTACAGATAGAGCCGTACTTTTTTGTGACTTTTCCTACATTTTATAACAAACATTTTGACGAAAAAGTTTTGGACGACAGCCAAACTTTGGGTGATTTTTGGAAGCCGGTCGGTCTATTTTTTTCCATGAAAAGCCTAAAAACCTAACTTTCAGCAAGATTTATCAAAAAACTGTATGATATGTGAAACTAGATCAAAAATGTGACATTTTGGTGAAAGCCACATATAAAAAGCTCTTTTGGTTCTAATTTTATTTGAATTTAAAAGTTTTTTGCCAATTTTCCCTATTTTCGGGCGCAATTTCGGGGAAACGATGACCTCATCATTTAAAAACGACGTCACAAAACCATTTTGGGGTCAATTTGTTCCTTATAGGTTGGCCTTTCTCTGTATAAAAGATTATTGAAAAACACCTTCAATAATTGGGGAATTCAATACCTACTGGGGAATCCGCCCCGGCTGTCCTGAGAAATCAAAAAAAGCCCGGTCCAGATAGGGTTAAGAAATTTTCCCACTGCACTGAAATTTTAAAATAAGGCCAAAATTAGTGAAAAGTGCCGACATATAAGCAAAATATTATCTAAATGAGTATCCTTTAAAATGACTGCACTGTGAATCATTACTAGTGTTAACAAATGGCTTTCTGCATTACACATGTTAAGGGAAGAAATTTTGGTGCATTTTGCGGATGCAGCAAAAATCCGCCAAAATTAAACCTCACCAAAATTTATTTTTCATAGAATAATAATTTCTCTCATTTGAGATGAATTCGTGTGGCATTATCTTCGAGAAAGGAAATACCATGCAAGGGCAAGCCAAGAAAAGTGCCAGAGGGGGATACGAGGATTCTACAGATGTCTGGAATACAACATATTTGTCCAACTTTATAACATCAGAAAAATAAGCAAATATATAAAATTTTTTACAAAGTGGTTACTCTAAAATTGCGGATTTCATAAACCAGAAATCCTTATATGGAAATGAAAAATGGAAAAGTAATACTTGAATACTCTAGAATAAGAAATTTAAAATCAACTTACTGAGATGTCCATGACGACATCATGCAACAAATAAAACTTTAAATTCAAGCTCAAAAAAGAGTTAAAATTAACATGCATGAAAATTAAGTCCAAAAAATTAAGTCCATGAAAATTGTATGAAAATAAGTTAAACAATCAAATAAACTGACAAGAGATCAAGGAACATCAAACAAGAAGAATACAGGAAAAGGATATGGTGCAATGCAAAGGCTACAAAATACCCCTCCCAAATAACAATAAAACAAATGATAAATAACATTATGAATCTCAGAGCATCCTACAACAACTATCTTAAAATAACATTAGCTCATCTGAAGAAGCATATGGTAAAGGAAATATAAATTTTCTTGTAAAATAAGGCTCACAAGTTAAAACTAATTAATTGCAAGGATTTGCTAAAGATGTCTACAAACATTACTACGAAATAATGCAGTTGGAAGAAATACTAACAAGATAAGAACAAGATTTAGTAGAACAAGTTATTTCTTCCAAAAGCTGGTAGCACAAAGACATCACTGTCTTCAGAAATTATGCATTACAACACTATCTTACAAAAAACAATTTTGTGTAAGAAAAACTGAGGCCAAACTGCCACTTTTTATTTTCAAAAACTTCCTTCAGGATACTGAAACAAATAACAGGTGGCAAAAGTTAGGATTATAAGAGGCAATTAGATTCTTATGAGGAAGTGCGACGACTCCTTAACGCAATAAGAATGATGTCATAAAAAATTATAACAAATAAAATAAAGAATAGTATAGCAAATTAAATTAAATTTCATTATTATTAGAATCTTTAATAACTTGACTTGACTTTATTAAAGTTATAAGTCATTTTATAAGAGTAAGTCTAAACTTAAGTGTTTTGATTGAACTGATAGCATCGACATCAAACTTGACAAAAAATTGTGGCAAGGAAGGTCAAGGCCTTTTCTAGAATATTGGGGCAGAGTCTGGTATTTATAAAAAGGGCACAAAATATTTAGAAAAGCCTGCTAAAATTACCCCTTTTTCACCTTCTTTACTTGTTCGAATGGGCAAGAAATACATTATTTTGGGGCAGAGATGCATCTGATATTCGGACGCATAAAAGACCTAAAAAAGGCACTTAATTTGAGAAATGGAGGAAAGACAATAAATTTAAACCTGCTTAGTAAGCATGATAAAATTATGATTTTAGCTAATAATAGCAATATGACAATTTCAAAATTTTATGTTTATAATAATTTTTGTATCATCGATATAAACAATTACACTCCGAAAACATGGAGTTGGAAAGAAACCAAAAAATGCCAGAAGCAAAACAAACCAAAGAATGCAAGAAGCAATTAAGTGTTGAAATTGGCACTGGGATGAAATGAGATGAAATAAAAAAGTGTTCATTTGTTGCTGCTTCGACTTGACACAATTGTACTACCTTCCGATGATATTATTTATTAAATGATGAAAGACTTTTTCTTAAAGAAGGAGTGCATTTCTTTGCAGCAGTATTACGTTGCCTTAACAATTGGATCCATGCATTTGTAAAACTTCGTCCTCTAATATCTATCCATTTCTTGAATATTGAAATTTTCAAAATATCAAGAAGTTGGGTATCGTCAACATATCTGGTCAAATTGTTCCATACAGTGTCCACTGCAGTATCCTCATTGAAAGCTTTCATAATTTTTTCACGCAAATCTTCACCTTTGTATGTCTTAATCCAATCTTTGTTGAAGGTTTTGCGTGCAACCTGCTCTAAATATTTGATAAAGACAAAAAACCATCATGCAGAAGAAATAAACCCCCACAATTTATTCGGTCGATCCATGAATGTGTAAATGAAAGAAATTTATTTGGCAGCTCTTCCTTATCTGAATTCATGTGCCATTGTTCTATTATATTGATTGCATCTTGTGATACTTTTGTTTTTTTGCAAGAGAAGCGTTTTATTAAAGAGAAAGGAATAAATCCAGCCACATACCTCAATATTTTTGCTTCAGATAAACATAGGTTAATATCATTATAAGCAGATTGAGATTCACATACCTTTTTCTTTTTATTTTTCATTAATTTTTTGTAGAGTCATTTTATCGTATGAAATAATGGGAAACTAGCAGCTTCTTTGTTTATTTCCAATTGGTTTTGTATTTTGTCAGATGATTGTAAAAATAATTTCCACTGAATACTGATATCTTTGCTATGATGAAGTTGATGGAGCTTTTCACATTGCTAATCGAGGCCATTTTTTTTCCCAATGCCAATTCTCATAATTTTTTCCATACTAAATGAAATTGATTTTAAAAAGCCAAACATGGAATCCTTGATTGTATCAAAATCCGTATAGCAAATATCAGCAATACTAGCAGCAAGGTTCCCTTTTGTCACTTTTCCTTGATTTAGTAAAAATATTTTGTTTGTTTTGGTTTCATAGAAGCACTCTTTCATTAAACTTTCATAGTGTTCTACAACATGATCAAGATCATCCATTTTCTCATCATCATTGCTTTCAATTTGATCGCTCTCACCTGCTAAAAAAAATTATGAAAATATACTTCCATGCAATGCTAAGTTGAAAAGACTTATTGTAAAATTTTTTGTCTACTTCTTTGCTCAGGCCAAGGTCTGAACTATCAGGTCCTTAAAAGCAAGAATGCGGTCTTTCAATTGATTTATTAAAAATAATTTAAAGACTATACATTAAAGACTATAAATAATTATAAAAATCCAAACTTAAACTACGAAAAAGAGTTTTTCGAATTTTCCTTCTTGATTTTTCTAAAGAACATAGTGAAAAATAATTTTTTTTGTCATCGTATATTAACTGGAAATATTTTGTATGTGGTCCAAGAATGTCTAGTAGTCCTATAGCTAAACACTGAAAATTTTAAACAGTATGAATTTCAAGCAGTCCACTCCCAGCAATCTCAGGCGTAAAGCCTCTGTGGTGATAGGCGTGAAAAGACTGGGCCCTCCACTAATAAGCAAAACTTGGAGGGAGCAAAAAGCTTGGGGGGAGCTAAATTTGTTTGGGGGGACCACAACCTCAGTAGGAACCATGGGAATTGTCAGTGCAGGGGCAAAAACCTGAAAATCATACTTCAGCATGAATGAACAAAACATGAATCACCATCACGAGGAAACATTCATCCATCAGCCATCATGCGCTAAATGCTAAAACATCAGGCGCTATTGCAATATCGTACCCGCATAAGGTGTCATCATTCTTAAAAAGCATTATTTTCTTCATTCTAAAGAGCGAAATATCTTAGGTAAGTACGATACTGCAATAGCAATGATGATCTTTGGCATGTGGCATTTTATCAAGTCTGAAAAAGGTTAAGTTTAGCTCATATCACAGGGGAGGGGAGCATAAGTGTGTAAGTGTAAGGCATTTTGAAATAAAAACTAATTCTCCATAGGTATGACCAACAAAAGCATGATCATACTAAGCTACTTAAAAAAGCACAGACAAACTGACTGAGAGAAAAAGCTCACAGACTCTACAAAAGTCTGAGCAAATCTGCAAAATATTGGTGCTTACCAGCAGTATGGATGCAATATTTAGAATGCCTATCAAAGCAGGACTGAATCGAAAATCTTTTCTTGCAAGACGGACAATAAAGTACATCCAAAATTTCCTGATCCATGCTCGTATCATCGTCATCAGCAGAAGTTGGTGGTGACTCTACTGGTTCATTTAGCGCAAAATCAAACTCTTAGTCTACCAACCCTTTCTTCGAGCAACAATTCTGTATTTTCAACAGGATCAATGAGCAAATCAGGTAAATTAGACTCAGAATGAAATGAAATTGACAATCTCACAGTTATTTCAAGTATTCAAATTAGCAGTAACTTATCATGGAATTATTTTACTTACAATAACAATGTCAATGAGAATCTTATAAAGATGGAATTTCCTCTAACCTTAACAGAAGAAAGTTTAGATGACTTCTGCCCTCGTTTACATCTACTGAAAGCATGTCCAGGTTATCAAGATTTTTCAGATGTTGTTAATTTTCACATTGACTGCAAAGAGCCGATTCCAAATCCCTCAATGTCTGGAAGAATTGCATGGGCTGAGTCTGGGAGTGGATTTCTAATCCATGAGTTACGAGTTATGAATTGAGATCACGAGTTACTAGTTTGACTTAACGAGTTTCAATTTAACTTACAAGTTCCCTTTTCAATTTACCAGTTGCTTGATCTTTCGACATTTCTTGAGCCTTTTTTTATAGAATTTTTTTACTGTCAACAATATTTTGAAATTTATCTACAGCAGGGAAGATAACAATTTTAATCAAGAACAGTTAAAATTTTTTGAAGCTTTAGAGTGGGCGTTTATTCCAGGGCGCTTGATTGAGGGTCTTAGGATAGTTTCACAAAGCTTTTTCATGGAATTTTATGTGCCTCCTATTCATTTTCAAATGCTGAGTATCACAGATGAGGAGCTTGCACAGCTTTAATCAGGCAACATATATAAGCAAATGAAGGACAGCATTGATTCTTTTTGCAGAGAAAAGAAAAATTCATCTCGTACTGCTGGGTGGTCGCTGCAATACATCGAATATATTGACCTAATAAAGGAATTTATTTGTGCTGAACGAACTTCAAACTGGCAGCTACATCTTAGAACGTAATGAAAATGACAAACTTGTTTGTAGTGACAGGGCATAGAAATTATGCAAAATGTACACGACTCTATGTCCAAGAAATGAGGAATCTCCCTGAAAGGCATGCTTAGCTGAATAGGCCCGCGCAACGGATTTGGAAGTGGAGGGGCCAATCTTTAATGCTGTAGGCGTTAAAAAAGCGGCTGGGGGTTTGGGGGGCGCTGTTAGCCCCCAATCAGGTCGAGGGCAGAGCCCTGGTGGGGGGGCCGGGGGCCAAGCCCCGGTAAGCTTCAGCATTTTAGTGCTTCAATAGCCTTTGTTTGGCTTAAAGTTTACTCTGTTGTTAGTGCTGTATAACTCTATTAAAATTGTCGCCTTGAGAAGAGGCCTGCATTATTGAGTAATCTCGACCCAAGAACTCTTGCTCTGACGTTTTTGAAAAAATTCGTAATTTTCCCCTCGCTTGCCATTATCAACTCTGTCCTCTGTGGACGTACATTTTGACGTCTTTCAATAATGTTTTCTTTTTAATTGAGCAATCAAACAGTGACTTCTTTTTCCTCAATAACTCATACGTTAACTTTCTTTTCTATATGACGTTCTCTGCTACTTGTTCAAACAAAATTATATTTTTGTTCAAAATTAATATTTAATCTTATCAAAAAAGTGGGGGAGCCATGAACCCCCCTGCCCCCCCCCCCAGTAGCGCGGGCCCTGGAATGAAAAATTTCTTGATAGTCATCATGCAATTCGCCGATCCGATCGATTTTCGGGTGGCCTATGGTCTGATATAGTAATAGAAGAGATGCTAATGCGATCCCTTAAGTGTAAAGAAGGTCTGACACGTGGTAGGGAATTTAGTTAGGATGTTCGTCACCGTTGGGTATTGTCAACAAATCAGTCTGCATCCGTTCATGATGCAATGACGAGTCTATCTAGGGTCAAAGTAACAACGAGTGACCAACATGTTGATATGAGGCCAAAAAGGATGCTTATGGATACCAAAGATCGCTTGTCATTTTACCGATGGCTGGAAATCAGAAATCCCATCAATATGAAAGATGCACATCTTTATTCTTTATGAACAGGATTAGTTTCCATAAAAGGCGATGATGATGTAAACGCTGAAGATGCTGAAAAGGTTGGTGCGTACATTCAGGAAAACCTTGATAATATTTCGTTTACTGAAGCTAAACGTAAAAGAAAAATGCAGGCCAAGGCGTCGGATTCCTTAGTCAAATCTGCCAAAATCCTCGGAGAAAAAAAGCTTTGACAGTAAATCCTGCGAATTTGTTTGTGAGGCTAGCTGCTATTGCATAAACAGAAGATAATGTAGAAGAATATTTCGAGCATGAAATTACGAATTACCCAATGTCTCTTTTCAAAGAAAACATGATGAGAAAAGCTGACAATGCATCACTACGAAAAGTTATTCTTCCTGACAAAATTGAGGCGTCAACTAATGGCTTTGATGGAAAATATGTCTTGGACAGTGGTGCATTGATTCATAGAGTGCAATGGAGTAAAGGAATGAAATTCAAAGATATTGCTAGTGAGTACAACAAATATTTAAAAAGAAACTACAGATTATCTTCTATAGTTTTTGATGGATATGAAGAAACTATGTCTATTACGAAGAACATGAACGAAGAACATGAACGAAGAACATGAACGAAGAACATGAACGAAGAACATGAACGAAGAACAATGAAAACAGGATGGTCCAAAAGTGTTGTGACTGTCACGAAAAACCTTTGAAAATGTTTATTTTCCGGCTAAATTTTGTATTATATTTATATATTTATATATATATTTTAAGCTAACTTGGGTAGTCGTTCTTGATATTTTGGCCCAAGTAAATGCCCGCCTACGGGTGCTGAAACCTTAGACTGGATCTAGTTGATTCTCTGAAGTCAGTATAGATATTTAAAATCAGTATTTTTGTAAAGTCGGGAAAATTAGAATATCAAATACCACGGCAAATTCGAACTCGGGAAGTTGCGATTTTCTTGATTCTGAATTTGTGAGGGGTATATTCTGCAAAATATCAAGGACAACAAGATTCTAGTCCATTGAAAAGTGGTTGATAAAAAGCTTGGTTTGCACTTTATGTTTACCGGAATAGGTATTTATTTAAAAAATATTTCAGTGGACCTGAGTCTCTTTTGGGGTGTGTTTCTTTTCCAGGTATATTTTCAATTATTGTTTCTTGAGGCCAAATAAATTCTATGAATCCAAGGAGAATTTCGGGAGAATTTCGTTTAACCTCCTTGATGAATCTCATATCAGTGGTTTTTGTACTATAGGCATGCATGGATTGTTGTTTTGTAGTACTGTAATTATATTTGGAGAAGGAGACATTGGCAAATTCTGGAATTCAGTAACCACAATAAAAAATTGCAACTTTCGTGATTCTAAGGAAAAGAACTGAAAAACTAACCATCAAATAAAGGGTGGGAATCTTTATTGATGCAAAAAGTACATGCAGGCCTGTATCTTTGGGGTACATTAAAAGAACTAGGGCATTATCCTGCATTTATTCAAGGTAAGACTATGTTAAGTATATATAAACATGAGTATCTTTCTGAGTAAAAAAACTAAATGCTGCTGATAAAGATCACAATTTGTTTCACTAGTACTGCAAGCACCTTTTCATAAAATCGCAAACGTTCAAATCTGGCATACATTTACCAACACAAAATTTGGCGTACATTTAATAAAATCCGGTCCAATGTGAAAATAACTTTGCTAGCTCACTAAAACCAGCCTCGATATTTAAATGAAGACATTATGCAGTTTGAAATCGTTTAAGTGAATCGTATGGCATATTTCAAAAATATGTTTCTCTTGCAGAAATTGTTTTACAAAAAACTTTATGAATTGATTTCTAAGAATAAAAATGTAACTACATAGATAAATTATGGATGAAGACAACTAGAGTCCTATCAAACTCTTTCGTCAAAAAGGACTTGAAATAAAATCATACAATTGTTTGATTTGTGGCAAAAGGAGTGGAGATGAAACACTTAGGAATCCAACCAAAAATTGCGTATCAACATTTATTGAAGCACTTTTATTACGAGAAGAATGCAACGGCTTTCCTAAAGAATCGTATGTTGTAGAGTTTGACCTTGAGAGGAAAATATTAAAGTCTGACTGTACAGATGTTCGTTGGCACCCAAAATGTTATAAAGTTTTTTGCAATATTTTGTATACCACTGAAAATGGTGAAAAAGAAATCAACAATCAGTTATCCGTTTGCACTCGAAGAAACAAACCTTTGATTGACTTTAAAAATTGTTGTATGTTTTGTTGATACAAAAATCAATGCGGAGACACTAGACTAAAGCTTTTGGAGCATGAAATTGTAATTGAAAAAATTAAGAAAAGTTGTGAATTGAAAAATGATTATGATTTCCAAAGGAAAATAGGCGGTTCATTTGAGAAATTGCCAACATATTTAATGCAAAGTATTATAAAAAATGCTTCTTAAAGTACACTGCCATAAACAATGTCGCAAAACCTGAAGAAAATGTGAAGGACACCATTCATGACACTGCATTTGACATCTTAGTCAATGACATCAACTCGCAACTTGAGCAAGGTCGAGCACTGGAAATTGCACAGCTTCTTTTGAAACACAAAGAGATACTTAAGGACAATAACTGTGAAAGTTTGGATTCTTATACAACGCAAAAACTGAAAGCCAGTCTTTTAAAACATTATGGCAATATGATAAAAGTAACCGATACGCAAAACACACGTCAAACCATTTATAACAGTCAGATTTCAATTGCAGATGCTAATAATAATACCGCCTCTTATTACAAGCATTTTCTTAAAGAAAAAGATAACATGAACGTAGAAGATAGTGACAAGAAAGTATCAGAAAAAGCAGAAAGCATTCTCCTTAACGATATCAAAAATGTCAGTGGAATCTCAATTGATCCCTGAAATCCAGATGATATTACCAATAATGTGGTCGAACAAATTTTACCTAAAAACCGATGTGCTTTTCTTAAGAAACTTTGTAGCAATGGGATATCAAATCTCTCCAAACAAGCAAAGAAATATATGCCATAGCTCAAGATATCATCTCTCTACAGTCTTGCAGACAGAAAGAGATGCCCGAAAATGTTGCGTTAGACATTTCATTAAAAAGTGCGCTTAGATCAAAAGAATTTATCAGAATTATTAATAACTTAGGTCACTGCATATCATATGATGATGTCCTACGACTCGAGACTTGTTGGGCGATAGGAATTATTGAAGAAGGAAAGGGATATGCGACCATACCAATTAACATTGTCCGTGGTGCGTTTACATAAGCTGCATTTAACAACGGTGACAACGGTGACTATGGCCAAGAAATACATCGCAGCACGTCACCAACACAGTATTGTATCAATACAATCAAGGTACATGCCAACATGATATTTATGAAGCATTTGAAAAGCCATTGTAGTGCCTCTGCAGTAATATTATCAGCTTTTTATGACATCAATACATAACTAATTTTTTCTTACATTTTTTTAAGGTACCTTTGGAAATGCTGTTCAAAGACAGTTCTCTGCAAATACTCGAAAACGGTCAATATCACTACAATCAGAACCACTGGAACAACTTGTGTCTCCAAAAGAAAAGCCAAGCATGCCAGCGAGTTATTCAATGTCAATTTTAGAGTTCACTGCAAAACCTTTGCTGTCATTCGCCGATAAAACTATGTCTTGGCTTCTCCTTGGCCATATCAGCTCAACAATTGTTAACACTGAAGTCGAGCAAACTGTTCCTGTATGGAAAGGCTTTCGAAAGATCGTATCCATTAAGTTATCTGAGCCAACAACAATTGGAAATTGCCGCACAGTACCACAAAAGCCCACTGACTTTAACGTTGTCTATACACTTATGAAAAATATTCAAAAGATGCTCGAATATATTGGACACAAGATATTTGTATAACTGTAGATGAGTCAATATGCCTAATAGCTAAACAAATTCAATGGAAAACGGACTCTCTGAAGAATATAGTTATTCGATAAGTAAGTAAGTAAGTAAGTAAGTAAGTATATTTGCTACCATTAATAAAATACAATAAAATCGGGGAAAAAAAAATGCTAAAAGTGTTATTTACAGTAAAAATGGTATAAATTAGTTAGGACAAGCCAAATATATATATATAAAAAAAATTAACAATAATAATAAAAATAATATTAGGGAAAGGTAGCAGGGATGACACAATCTTAAA